>JBBPCX010000135.1:33950005-33972877 GCA_037974365.1 Hydrocynus forskahlii | reverse complement strand
CTTTCTGGACAGGTTTGGGCACCCCTGCTTTAGGGAATAGATGCTGGGGCATATCACCACTGTCCCCATACCAAAATTTATTCAAGAGCGCTGCAGCCAAGTAAAAAGATCAAAAAGGGTGGTTTCATTAAATAGTAGGCAGAAATAAAGGCTCGGTTGCCAAGATTGCAGTTCCACTTATCTTTATGTAACTTTGTAAATCCAATAAAGGTTACATACAGGGCCATCATTTTAAACGTATAAAGATTGTTACTGAGTTTCTATAAATGACAATGAGCACACTGTCACTTAAGTTGGATTTCTTTGGTCTTGAAAGGTACTGCAGAATGCAGTTTTGTGGCATCAAGTGCTTTTCTTAAAATGTCTTGAAGAGTGCACCCTACAGGCACTTTTGGTGAACTGAACGTAAAGAAATGTTCTGTTTTAATGTTGGTAGGCCAGTAGCAACCTGTTATTTTTGTAATGTTAATTGGTGGCTGTTTACCTTTATTCATTATTGCAACATTATCTTTGGATTTACTGGTTGTAACAGAAATCTCCCCAAACCTGCTATAGATCAAACCCAGTAAAACCCAAACTCTTCCCTTGCTCTAAGATGTTTAAGAAGTACGCAGGACTGCGTAATACTGTAGAGCTGGAGGTAAATGAGGAGCTTTTCGGTGGATGCTTCTTTTTAAACCTCAATTGAAACCGCTGACCTGAAGTTTTTTAGGCAGTTAAGTGTTTCTCATATGGCATTGCTCCATTGAACCCCTTTCAGACACCTTAATTTTTAATGATGTGAATTCAATATTTTCAGCGCCTGTCTCCAGATTCTGATATTGGATACTTTTTGTTGCTCTGGTGGTAGAGTAAGTCTTTTAAAATCTCAGCAAACTGTAAAGTTAAACAAAACTGCCTTAAACACTTTCTATGGATGAAAAACAAATTACACTGTTAAAAATAAAATTGTCTGAAAGTTATCCATATAAGTATCACTTTTGATTCCCTAAAGAATCTTTCAGTAATTCTTTTAATGAAAGAAAGAATTCTGAAAAAGCTTTTCATACGAATGCAGTTTTGGAGTCACCCCAACAAAGAACTAGTTAGCAATCTTTTGGAGCTAGTCATGCCTTTTACACAAACAATTTGTAATAAAAGCATGTCTAAATGGTATATTGGAAAATCTTACTCAACAATAGTATTCCTGTAAAATAGTTTGCATAACTTAAACATGTTGGACCATTGTGTCCCTTATAGATTAATGTTTTGTAGAGCATCAGTTTTCAGAAAATAATTGCATTAGATTGTTACTGACTTGAACATGCAGGACTGATCAGTATGTCTAAGTGTCAACATGTCATAGAAATGTTCAGAATTGTACACCAACTGGATTTAAAGTGATTGTGCAAAATTAACTCATTCTAGTTTCCCTTTTTCTCAAAGATCAGCTCAGCTGTGTTTAATGTTTAAAGTCGTCTTTGGTTTTCCACTGTTATTGCAGGGCAAATGATGGAACCTTGTAACCCACCAGTTGGCACAGAAGCCTGTCGAGTTCTCAAGTAGACTATTATATACAAATCTCAAAGGGGATATCTCATCCATAAATTTGTTACAACATGCTGTTTGTTGTATAAAAAACCATACTTTTTAAATACACAACTGAAGCTCTAAAGTGTAATGCTTATAGAGGGCCAAGGGCCAAAAAGGCAATCATAAAACTGAAAATTTTGTCTAAACCTGTTTGATCTCTCTTTGGGAGAGGTCGTGTAAGGATAATTTGGCATGCTCATAAACTTTCCTAACTTGTTGGATTACTTCAACCTTGTAACTTCAGTGAAAAGCTAAAGATGCGAATTTCAATCACATCTTGGGTCTGAGTGTATATGTTTTGTAATAAATGGTTCATTTTTACACTGTCTGAAAGAGGTTTTGTGTGTTACAGAAGGATGCCAACCCCCCAGCAGAGTGTAAGCAGCAGTGATGGAGCTCCGCCGTGGTTGGGATCCACTGCACTGTAACGGCTTAAACATAGTTCCTTACCGCCTTATAATGTTTTGTATTTTTCTTGGTAGAAATAATTGAGAAATTACAGTTTTTGTTACAAAAAAACAACACCTTCATGGAGCTGTGGCTCATTCATCATTAGTATTTTACTAGAGCTGTTTTGTTTTTGTTTTTTTTTTTCCTCCTGTAAAATATTTAGAATGCAGAAAAATCCCTCAAACGCATGACACGTTTCTTCACTGCTAAACTAGTTGGGTTCTTGTGATGTCTTTTGTATTGCTCTTAGACAACAGCTGTGGAAAGATTGTATTGAGGCACAGTTTGAAAAACAGTTACCCATTTCCCTCTCTATGGCACTTTTTGTGCAGTTTAAATTGTTTAAGGTGCTCGATGATGGGAAAGCTTTACATTTTTTGGAACATTCCGGTGTGCCAGATTGCTTTGTTCAGCAACTGTCTAACGTAACATGTTCCTAGTCTGAATTTAAAAGAAGGCCCTTTCTGGATCTGGCCTAATCACATTCCAGGATGGTGGAAAATTGGCTTTACCATTTTGGCTGTTGGCTTTGCCCCTTGGTTGTAAGCATGACTGTCAGCCTTTTCTACGGCTGAATCCAGATTGGCTCCCTATTGCACTTCCCTTAGTGCACTAATTTGTTTCAAATTGCATTTTATGCACTTTGTAGAGCACTAGCTTGAGAATAGGGAGCTGTTTGAGGTTTGGCCTGTTTTGGCACCTTTTCTCATCATGCACCAGCAGGGTAATTTTAACCTGTGTCAGTGCTGGGGTGGGTTTTGGACTTTAGCACACTTAACCTGGGTTAACTCTAACCCAGCAGTCGGGGTCCACTTTAGCCCAGGTTAATCTGCAGTATCAAGTGTTTGTGTGTTTTAAGTCCAGCCAGAACTGCTAAACTAGCACCAACTTGTACTGTGTCTGGGTTAAAAATGGACAGGACCAATCAGTCTGTAAAGGTGCTGGTTTAATATAAAAGATATATTGGCTCCTTTTGGCTGTAATTTGAAGCTTGTTTATTGGTTGGTGAGGACCCAACCTCTGCATAGCATAACACTGTGAAGGGGTCTGTGTGCATGTTGGTGAGTGAGAGTTAGATGTTCAGTCAGGTTTTTGTAGCCTGTGTCTCTTGTAGCCCAATTCAACAGAAAGAGCAATAGCGTCCCCCTGGAGTCGCCCCCACACCGCCTGTAGTCTCTGAACAGTGAGGGCACACTGCAGCTGTTGTCAAAGCGAAATGCCATGCTACAGATACTAATGTATTCAATAACTGTACGTTGATGTATATTCATTAAATAAATGGGTTAAATGTGCACCATTTGAGTTTGACTGACTTTTCCTTTGTTTTTGTTATGTGGCGATCCTGTATTTAACTGTAACCTGTATCTAACATGCCCTTCTGCTTACTTAATGCGCCAGCCAATCAGGATGTTCAGTAGTTCGGTAGCCAGAACTGAAGGCTTCTCAGGCTTTCCATTACCAGTGATCTCAGCAGTAGGATATAAGGACAGAAGTGCATGTTCTCGGTGGTTCTCAAGCCGGCCCTCAAGGTCCATCAGCTTTTTCTTAATGAGTATGTGTAGAAGTATTCCTGATATAGCATATGCATGCAGAAACCATAACTGGTAGTTTGTAAGAATCCTGCACTGTCACAGGAATGTTAACTGAGTGTCCCCAACTAATGTTTCCTTACTGTGGTGCTTGTGTAAATGAGGTACAGAGATAATGCAGTTTACTACTGATGGGTGTATAAGAACTGATGATGCAGACAGTAGACCCTGACTAGCTTGAATTATTGGCACACCTGGGTGGTGGTGATGGTGGGAGTGCTTTTTGTAGGAAGGCAAGTGTAGGTGTCAACACTGAATGCAAAATCCAAAAATTTAAAGTTCTAAATAAATGTGAATGTCTAGTTTTAATTGTGAATACCAGCAAATGCTGTTTAAAACTACTCCATCTGCTTATGTATTTACAACACACATTTTTAAAAATGTATCGTCTGTGCACCGAAATTTACATGACGGCTATATTTCAACCTACAGAATTTCTGCAACATGTCCTGTCTAAATGCTACAGTAAAGCTTAAATTACAATGGCCGACCTTACACAGTGTAAACACTACCTACAATAACCAGCAGGCAGCAGCAGAGACTACCCTCCATTCATTCAGCACTGGGGAGGACAGGCTGTTGTACACGAGGCCACGCCCATAATGTCTTTACAAAAGAACAGGGGCGGGGTTCGCGGTAGCACCGCCCACTCCCGGCTCACGTTGTCCGTTTCAGCTCCGGCAGTTCCAATCCGGCAGTGTTCAGCACTGGGTTCGCTGTGGCCAGGGAGAGGTACAGCAGACAGACCACAGTCCTCCCGGATAACGCCCCTCTCGGAGCCTCCAGCATGCTGGAGAGCCGGGTGCTGAAGGAGGGCGTGCTGGAGAAGCGCAGCGATGGCCTGCTGCAGCTGTGGAAGAAGAAGCACTGCAGGCTTACGGAGGAAGGGCTGCTGTTGAACCCCCGCAGACCCCCCCAGCAGCAGCAGCAGCAGCAGCAGCAGCAGCAGCAGGAGGGCGGGGGACGAGTAAAGGAGCTGCACTTCTCCAACATGAAGACCGTGGACTGTGTGGAGCGCAAGGGCAAGTACGTGTACTTCACGGTGGTAATGAGCGAGGGCAAGGAGATCGACTTCAGGAGCCGCCAGGACGATGGCTGGAACGCCGCGATCACGCTGCAGATGGTGCACTACAAAAACAAACAGGCCATCCTGGCCGTGCGCTCCACCAGGCAGAAACAGCAGCTGCTCGTCGTCCAGCTGGCCGGACAGAAAACGGCGGCCAGATCTCAGGAGGCGGCGTAAAACCCTCTGGGTGAGGAGGAGAGCTTCAGCTCGGGTTTCCATCACATTCACTTCACTCCAGCTTTTCACACTGATCCAGAAACATGGAACGTCTCCCCGAGGAGGAGACAGCACGCGTGGGCTCACACTTCACATAGACGTGTGGCACCTGACCTTACTTTTCACTTGTCTCTCATTTCAGGATTGCCTTCATTTCTGACCTTACTTTCAGTCTCTCTCCTTTCAAGGTGGTCGGGGTTTTCAGCAAGTATGTATACGGTCACGCAGTCACTGTTGAGCAAAGAATCAGTGCATCTATAGTTTATAATGCAAAACTAATGACTCCGAGCTTGTCTTGGACTTTTTTTGGGATAAGAAACCTGGAACTGGAGTTCATGTCGTGTATTACTACATACAATTAACTAAGTGAGGGATCAGGTTTAGTCTCCAGCTCAGCTTGGGTATTTACCTGCTCAAATGCCAGATTCAGCTTTTCTGCAAATTGCCGGGTTTCAGAGTTTGAGTAGGGAAAAGACCACAGTGAACTGGACAGGAATTGTTCAGCGCTGCACTAAATGATCTGTGTGAGTTTTAGTGGTGTTAATCCAAGGCTTCAGTGACAAACTGAAATCATTCTGAGTGGCTGATCTAGAGAGTTTACATTCATCACCCACAAAGATTACAGTAGTGTTCAGCTTCGGAGTGTCCAGTTCCAGTCCTGAAGGGCTTTGCAATTTGTGGTTACTTTTTAATTGTTCTATAAAACTCATATGATCATTCTAACAGATTCTAGTAACTCTTAACACACATGTACTGCTTCTATTGTTTCTTCTGTCGTTTCATTTAATGGTAGCTCTAACATGCTCTGTAATGTAACAGACCACAGGAAGCGTGGGGGAAAATGCAGCTTTTCATGTAAAAATGCGATATAGTAATCATATGGCCAACATGGTTGTAAAGATTGCATTACAGTACAGGTTCCGTATACATTTTGTTTCATTTTAGAAATACGTCAGATTTGCGGTGAAGCTAAATGGGCCTAACAAAATTATAATAGTTATGATTAATAGATTATTCTGTTTAAGGCACTTTTTACAACTGCAACTTCAAGAAAAGTCAGCGGTGCCTCGCATTTAATCAGTTTCTAACCAAGCACACATTACATTCAAAATGAATCCAGGCTGTTTGAAGACTAGACGACTCTGTTTTGAAATTAAATTGCTGTGTTCAGGTGTTGAGTTGTCATCTGTTGAAGTTTATGTAACGCTATCATCATTCACCTCTGACAATGACTATAAGACATGACCTTGGAAGGCCTTGGAAGTAATTTATTTCAGTCCGTTTTTTGATGTTACTAGTTAGGGCTGAGTATTTTTATTTCTGTAACATTCCATTTCCAATTACAGTAATACTTGCCCTGGAGAGGTAAAGCACTGAATCTGTAGAAGTTACCCTCTGTATAAATGAACCGCAATCTGTCTTCACAACTCTGTACTGTAATTTTGAGTGGGAGTGTAACACCACTGCCCAGCACGGGCAAGCACATCAGTTAGACACAATAAGAGACCTTGGGCAAGATGCCTAACTCTGAATGAGTGTCTAGAGTGGAATAGTTAGGTTAGTTAACGAATTTAATAGTAAATGAAGGATCAAGGCATTTTAGAAATAATTGTTAGTTGCAGCTCTAATCAACAAAATGTGCAGGATCAGGGCTGGACACTCCAGTAGTAGTATAGCATCATCTGCTTGGATCTGGTGGGAAGGTGAAGCATCTGCCTAGAACTGCTGTGGTTCTTTCGTGGAGAGGGAGTGAATCTGTCCTCATGAAGATTAAAGTTGATTATGATTTTTTAGGAAACAATTGAGGGCATCAGGAAATGTCACATTTCATCACAGTTTGATGCAGTTATGATTTTTTTAGTTAACAATTTGGTGAACTGTAAGGTAATAAAAATAATTTTTACTACATTTCAGAATAGTGTTTTAAAGTACACTAAATGTAACAGGAAGACGTGTTTACAGAGTACCGGAATGTAGGCAGCTTGCGTTCAAGCTGCTTTCTGCTAAACTGCTCATGAATGATTGGTGCGCCAACCAAAGTTTTTTTTCAGTTGTTGCAGAGGTGTACTGGTATGAAATATTAATAGTCTTTCTGAAATATTTATAAAGTGATTTAAACAAAATGTGCTCATGGTCAGGTCATGCTCCGCTCTCCCACCAAGGACATTTTTTAAATAATCGTTTGTTATTTGTTCCAGCATGCCAGATTTGTAACTATTGAATCATCGCCCTCAGATCAATGCATCTGTACACCACTGAGAGTGCATCCTGTGTGCTTGCAGGTTTTATGGATCTCTCCTTGCCCGCTATTGGACGCTCCTGGTTCCACGCTGACCTAAAGACTCATCCATGGATTCCTCCAAGAAACCAGAGAGGTCTAACCTGGAGTTCCAGCAGCATCCTGACACGCTCTCAGAGTGGACAATAATGGGGTTCCTGGAGCCATCTCTGCTTTATTTATTTGTGTGTGTGTAGATTTTGTCGGATCATTTCTACAGTCATGAATGTTTGTTTAAATTGGTTCACATGATTGAAAGTTTGCATTCTCCACATGTGCAATATTCATGAGCTGAAACGTAATATGCGCCCGCAGAATGGTTCCAGCACTTTTTTATTTTGTCTCGGTTGCCTCAGATCAACTGGCAAATGGCTATTATGTCCTGTTTGATTTGGAAATGCACGTAAATATGCAGAAACACACTCTATAACTGCTTCCTCTTATGTTATCAAACCAAAGAAACTACATTTCTACTCACTGTAAGGACAAGAAGCTGAATTGATATCTTAGGAAGTCATATTTGGGATTGTGGTGATTCAGTCTAATAATTGAGTGTACAGTCTCTGCATTTGATTGGAGCAAAATTTAGAAGGCTTTCTCTCTTTGAATTTTCACCTCAGAACTCGATAGTTTTTATGAAATTTCTCTCCCACCCCAAATGTAGCTTGTTTGACATCTTTGGTGTCTGAAGTTCGTTAGTTTTGGCTAATTTATTACATTTGGGGTAATTGGCAGGGGATGCAAATGACAAAAGTATTCTTTTAAAGTGGGGTTCGTGACTGAAGAGCAGACTAAAACACACTTGGACTATCTAAGGGATCTGTCTGTACACTGTTGGCTCTGTTGTGTCTGTTTTTACTGCAGCCTTGTGAAACTTTGTTCCATATACAGATGTTAAAGCTGCTTTCATACCTCTGAAAAATACATTCCATTTGAAACACACACACAGCCTCCTTCCTTTGTTATAAACACACTGCCTGTTTAAAGTTTTCGGACTTTGCCTTAAAATTTTAGTTTCTCACTGTTACTTTTTATTTAAGTAAGAACCATTGTTCCCAAAAGTCTTCCTTGACATTTGTGTCTTAATTGGCAAATATATACACACACAGCGTGACAAGTGACATATATTGACTGAGGAGCAGTCAACCTATTTATTTTTTTTAAAGAACAGTTTACTTGGTTAAAGGCCTAACAGAACATTTCTGTCCCATTCAAGTAAAATGTTTTTTTCAAGAAATACAACTGACGTGTGACTACGGCTTTATCCGAGTTGGTATGAGTTGGATTAGAGTTTCCTGGGTTACTATTAAGTTACACTACAGGTTACACTACAGAATTTTTACCCTGATTATAACTCTGCGCCAAGTCTGCCCTAGTTGACTCTGCAGATTTTGGTTAGAGTCAATGGTCGGGTGTAAGAATGTAAAATAGTGTGTAAAGGGCACAGACTGTCGAAGATTTTTTTCTTCCTAATCAAGTTTCAGATCAGTCAAAGTACATCAAAGACAGGCGACGTGAATGACGTCGAATATCACTGCTTTCTGTTCAAGTTAAGTCAGGACAAGTAGGTTTATTATCATTTCAGCCATACACACAGTTCACAGTGAGATGAAACACTGTTCCTCCAGGACCATGGTGCAACACAACAACAAAACAGAACACCACAAGATTACGTTAGTGCAGATAGGACAAAACACAGAATGCAAGGTGAACAAAAGTGAGTGCACAAAAAAAACCAAGTAACAAAAAACAGGAGATTTAGTGCAGTCGATATTTGAATGCATGCAATATTATGACACTGTATTCTACCAGTGGTGGTGTTAGGTGTGCAACAATAATAAATAATAATTGCACAAATAATAGCAGCAACAGGGCAGAGAATGTGTAGTTTATAATAAACAGTATTTATAGTGGCAGTTGGGGCAGAACAGTCTGGTTTATAAATGAATTGTGTTCGGAGAAGGAAGTTCAGTTCAGGGGTGTGTTTGTATGTGTGTGTGTGAGTACAGTTTATGTTTCGTTTCTGACTGAGGAGGCTTCAAAACAGGACCCTCACCAGTCCTGGTTCACCAAGCTATGACCACATCGTTTCTTTCTTTTTTTTTTTTTTAACCTGTTGTGTCTGGCATCTTAGCAAGCAGGCTGTGAAGCTGGGTGCCATGATGCGCCAGACACCTTTGCTTTGCCAAGTGGGGCTTTAACAGTAAACGCCCCTCTTGTTATCTGAATTTTTATTTATTTATTTATTCATTTGATTTATAAGTAGGCCAGATCAGACAGTTGAGAAAAATAGGGAAAGAGAAACAAGTGAACATAAAGAGAAAAGGAAATGATCCAATAGAGAGAGAGAAAAAGGGGAAAGATAAAGAAGAGAACCAAGTGAAAACTGCTTCCACTGTGTCATCGCTCCGAATGCTGCATCTGAAAAACAAGAACCAGCCACACCAACACAGAACAAAATACAAAGCAACGGCAACACTAACAATGCAAAAACAACATACCCACCAACCGCAACACTGTAACAGCACAGAAGTAACATACACACCTGCGGTCGATGCTGAAACAGCACGCACAAACCTGTGATTCTGGGTAATTTTGTATTTATGTATATGCCTATACCTGTGTGCTTGTGTGTATGCATGTGTATGCATGAGAGTACATGTGTGCGCCTGTGTGAGTGGATGTGTGTTTGTGTGTGTATGTGTATGTGTGCCTCTGATTGTCATATGTATGCCTATGTATATACGTGGGTGTATGTGTTTGTACATGTGTGTATGTGTACATAAGTGTGTGCATATAAGGATATGCATGTGCGTGTATAAGTGTGTGCCTGTGCCTATATGTATGCATATGTGTACGCGAGAATGTGTGTATGTGAGAGGACGAGTGTGTGTGAGTGTATGTGTGTGAGTGGACGTGTGCACGTGCAAGTGTGTATACATGCGTGCGTGTGCCTATGTGTATGTATATATAAGGATGTGTGTGTATGTGTGTGCCTGTGCCTATATGTATGCATATGTGTACGCGAGAATGTGTGTATGTGAGAGGACGAGTGCGTGTGCATGTGTATCTGTGTGTGCATACATGTGTGCATGTGCCTATGTGTATGCATGTGTGTAAGTGCAAGTGCGCATTTAAGTTCCGAGTTTGTCATGGAATATTGTTTTGCAATGAGGGTGAGGGGCCACAACCCTGCCGACCCGGCGCCCAAGGGAGACCGAGTAGCCCTTTAGGCTGCCGGACCCCGCGGCCCCAGCAGTGGCCAGGGGACTCTGGCCGCACGCCCCAGGACGGCCATGCACCAGTCCCAAGAGACGGAGTCAAAAGGCCCCAGGCAGGCCGAGAAGCTACCCGCCCACCTGACGGGCGTCCCGCAGGCTCTCTGGGGAAGCTACCCCCCTGCCAGGCAGTGCCCTCTCCCAAGGGGGCAGGTCGACAGGCACCAGCCACCAGCCCAACCCCAATCCCTGTGTTCTACAGAAACTATTGACAGATGGGAGGAGGGAGAGGAGGGTGTGTGAGGGGTGTGTGTGGCCATACACACTGCTGGTGGCTTTGTGGATGCGGTGTGTGATGTAAATGTCCATGACCCTGTGAAAATCTCACCACTGTTCATTATTCTCTGTCGTGTCTTGTGATCCAAAACAGAAAAAATCCCCTACCGAGCCACGACGCAGCCACAGAGAATGCTCACTGTTGTCCCTTTGTAGAGTATGAGGAGGACTGGGGGGGGGGGGTGTGCGCTCTCCTCAGTCTCCTCAGGAAGTAGAGATACTGCTGGGCCTTCTTGGTGATGCAGCTGGTGTTGAGGACCCATGTGAGATTCTCTGCGATGTGAACTTGGTCCTCTAGGCCATCTCCTCTGAGGAGCTGTTGATGTTCAGCAGAGAGTGATCATGTCGTCAACAGCCATCTCTTTTGTTTTGCCCACATTCAGAGACAGGTTGTTAGCTCGGCACCAGTCCGTTAGCTGTTGCTCCTCCTTTCTGTGTGCCACCTCGTTGTTCCCACTGATCAAACCTAGTTGTTGGGGTGCAGGATGGTCTTCCTCACTGCCATGTCATTTTATGCTTCAAACCATGCATAGAGGTGAGTCACTACGTCAGTGTTGACTAATTTTATACACACATATATATAAAGCATTCATAAGTGAAACACAAGTGATTAGTTGTAAGAATATAAGTCACCAAATATTTGACAGGAAGTGTGCACAATGTTTCACACTCTCACTGCTGACTGTTGTTTATCTGTATGTGTCTGTGTATGTGTGACCTCCTCAGCCTTCCTGCAGGTCTAAAAGCAGGAGCTTCTTCCTAGAATTTCTTTTTCTCTCTGTGTCATCCTGCAGATGAAGTGGCAGCTAACTTGATTAAAGCCAGAGTATTAAATGTTCGGGTGCATTCAAATGTCATGGTGTGTGTGTGTGTGTGTGTGTGTGTGTGTGTGTGGGTGAGTGTGTGGGTGGACCTTTGGCTGCTGTGACAGCTTCATCATCTCTAACTGTGGATGCAGCTCAATGGTTTGTGCATGCAGGTCTGTTGGCTTTTTGTCATAAGCCTGCTTGTAATACTTGTAGAATTTCATCAACAACAATTTGGAACCCAAAATGTAACTGTTTCTGTGAAGCTATTGTAGTCTTAACTTTAATTGGGATACACCAAAGCTGCATTCTGTTAGTCCAGCCACCAATAATTGGGATCAGATTGAAATCATAAACACTGTAGGCTCATAATGTCAAATTCTATATTCAGCATTTATGTGAGGAAATGTCTTGCTAATGATTGTGATAGATCCCTGCAAACATTTAAATCTGTTCGATAAAACGAATAGATTGTAGACTGTAAAAAATATCATGCAGATTATTAATGAAGAGCGACACAATGTATTCCTGCTATTGCTAGACTGGGAGATGGACTGTTAGGTGATGTCTTACATCAGTGTGTGTGTGTATGTGTGTGTGTGTGTGGGTGTGTGTGACCAAACACCAGGGAAGCAGAACGGATGAAGTCATGCTGACAGATGCATGTGTGTGTGTGCATTAGCGGCTGCATGGTTGGAATTCCCGCTGGTCCTTGCAGGGCGTGTTGGGGGTGTGTAAGGGGTAAACTGACTCAGCGTGCCTACAGCGACACTATTCTATACACTCTAACACATACATACTTCCTTAATAACATCCATTATCTTCTAAATTTTGTCTCCCTCCATCAGACTTTTAAAAGAGATTATATCCATCATTTTTGTAACTTTTCTGTGTTCCAAAAATGTATAGCTGTATGCAAAAGTTTTCTTTTGCATACAATTATACATTCTCAGTTTCTTGCTATTTTTGCCTTATGTGCCCACCACAAAATATGTTAAATGTATCAGGAACAACTCATTTTAATACCATATACCTTTATCACATGGTTCCTGCCAGTGGATTTTCCTGTGCACAACAGTCTATTCTTTGTCATCAGAAACAAATCATCGTCTTCTTCTGAGATAATTTAAGTCTGACTTGTTTCTCATAAGCCCCCCCTCCTCCACCCCCCAAGAGATAAATAAGGAGCAAAAGAAAAAGAAAAAAAAGACAGCAGTTCTTTTGCTATTCTGGAAGGTTTCTCAATTTTCTTATCTTTCACAACCCTTTGGATCTCAAGACAGTCTAACTTTGGTAGCTGAAGCTTGAATTTGGTCACTTGGCAAGTGTCAGGTCTCGTACGGGCTCATTTATAAGACGACCAAGTTTTCTTTTGGATTGTCTAGTTTATCTAAAGACCCGAAGAACTGAAACAGATAAAGATCAGAACAGTGAGAGAAAAGAAAGAGCATTTTAAGAAGTTGTGATCAGGCTGAGAATAGAGGAAGAGCTGATTATAAGAAGTATGAGAATATGGTCAAAATCTCATAATGATGTTAAGCTGAGCTCAGTTGTGTCTTAAGAAAAATGGGCCGGACAAAGAAGATAATTGTTTCTTTCCTCTAGGCCAGGAGTGGAGGGCCGTGGTGATTTCCCTGCTCAGAAACACCTGGTTCACCTCACCAGTTAATTGTCAGGTTTAGTGAATGTGTTTGAGGAGGAGAACCATCAAACTGTGCTGGTCCCTCCAGGACCGGAGCTTGACACCCCTGCTCTAGGCCGTTGCATATTCAGCAGGACTGGTCATTCCCCACACTAATAGAATTGGGACAATGATTCAACTGTGGTTTATTAATAAGCCCAGGAAGAGGAAAGTTCAACTTTTTGTGGGGGTGAAGGTACAGACTCTCGCAGCTCAGATAAAAAATGAGTTAGAATGCTAGATTTCACTTGGCCTATGTGGTTTGCGTTTTGTTTGCACTTTTAAACTGATTTTCTACCGAACATCTTTTGAATAAATATATGTGGAAATGAGATATTTGGCCTGAGTTTTTAATAAACTCTCATTCAGGTACTACACTGATCCCACACACATTCAGTTGGATCTTATCTTGTGTGTTTTGCACAGCTCCTGCTGTCCCAGAGTGTGTATTAGTAGGAAGGGAGGACAACTGCAGTAAGCAAAGTGATTTGAACATTAACCAGCAGAATCAGCACCATAAGCAGAAACGAACTAACAGTTTTTCATACCGGACGTACAGTAGTGGCTTATTACACGTACTGATTGACTGAATTCAGGGGAAACATGAATCAACATTAATTTCTCACATAAAGAACACACATTTCTATGTTATTTAGTCTTGCATGGTTTGATTATTTGCAGACAGCACACTGGGTGCTGTGTTTACCTACTCATCTCTTCCTCTACAAAGTCCAGAAAGCTCATGTTATAAACAGATTTAGGCAAAACCTCTAAGAGACACACCTGAGCTGTAATATGTCATAAAGAACAATAACTTTGAAAGAATGACATTGTTCTTCCAAAGTTGCACACAGATTATTTTAAAAATAACCTTTAAGATCTCCTACCACTAGCACCTTTAATGGGGTCACTGAGTGAGTGCTGGATTGCAAATACCTGAATAAGTGCTGATGCTGGGTTGGTGATAGCTAGGTTTTGGTTCATGTTGGTTAGAGTTAGCTAGGTTAGATTTAGCTGTGTGCTGAGTTAATATACCCAGTTAGGTTTAGCTGTAGGTAAGTGATACATACAAACCTAGTGAGTGACGCACACACATCCGGATGCCCACCTGATGTAAAACAGGGAACGTCAACTTCTTGCATTGCTCCGTGGTCTAGCTCTGATGCTCATGTGCCCACTGTAGGTGCTTTTTCCAGTGGGGAGGGGTCGGTTTGGGCACCATGCAGCCCCTTCCACAGCAGGCTGTGATGCCCTGTGTGTTCTGACATCTTTGTATCATAGCAACTTTTTCAGCCATTTTTGCTGCAGTAGCTCTCTGTGGGACTGGACCAGACAGGCTAGCTTTCGCTCCCCAGGCGCATTACTGACCATGTAACTGATTCACCAGTTGCTCCTCGTTGGATCACTTTTGGCAGGTACTGACCATTGCATCCTGGGTACATCCAACAAAACCTGCTATTTTGGAGATGTTCTGACCCAGTTATCTAGTCATTACAGTTAGCCCAGGTCCTTACTCCTGCCCATTGTTCCTGCTCCAACTCTCTGTGTTTGCGTGGGAAACCAAAGAAAGAATTTCATTGCACAGAGAAATGCATTTTTTCTACCGTACACATGACAATAAACATCTTGAATCTTGAAATGTACAGCAGGGCAAATGGGTGGCATCTCTGTGGCCTAGTGGTAAAGCCAAAGTGCATGCACAGGCTTCCCCATGAGCGCACCACTTTCCCCCACTCACATGTCAAATATGTGATGTCTGAGGCCGTGATACGCTCTTCAGTGCTGAAGCCAACAGCAGGCTTTGAGCACTAGTAGGGATGGAACACACACCACACAGAAGGGTTCTGTTCTCTTTTCTTACAGCAAACCCCTTGGCCCGCTAGTTAGTCAGCAGCATAGCTCGGATAGCCACTGCCGACAAACCAGGACCAAAGCCAGGCAGCATAAGCAGTTGGCTATAACACCTTGCTGCAACTGCAAAAAGATTGCTCACGGCTAAAGCTGTCATTGTGAATAAAATAAAAACTGAACAGGATTTTGATGTCTTATAGAAACTTGGATTAAACTTGATGAGCTTGTTGCTTTAAATGATTCCCCCACAGGCTACAACTATGTAGACAACTCTAGACTAAGTGGCAGATGGGGAGGCATAGCAAACATTCATAGAAATGAATTAGGTATTATTAGCAAAACGGGTTACACCTTCACTTCCTTTGAAATTCAGTTTCTTAATATAATTGATCCACATACAAATACCATTTTTCTTTTCACAGATTAGTATTTACAGGCCTCCAGGGATTAATTCAGAGTTCGTTCAGTGTTTCAGTTTAGTGGTGTCTTGGCGAACTTAAACGAAAATTCAGCACAATTTCTAGACTGACTAAACCCAGGGAGGTACCAAACCTCAGATCCCTGCAGTCTGCCACGGTGATGATTTCATGGTGATGATTTTCATTTTTCACAATAAAAACAAAGCCATTTGAGAAAAAAATTATGCATTAATTTTAACCCACCATGCCTGCTATCTGTTGCAGCTGATGTAGATACTGACCAAAATATAGTCACAGCAGAGAGGCTGGTATTTTTTAAATCCAGTTCAACAGACAAGGCTCACTATCCTTATCAAAATCTTACTTCCCACAAGCTTACTTTAAAAAAATCTTACCTGTAATAACCTGGTCTCTTTTAGCAATCATGAACTATTTTTTTTAGCATTGGTTATATTCATCAAAAGCTTGTAAACTAGTACTCTGTTTAAGAAAACAAATCTTTATCCTCGTCAGCTATCAAATTGCATAATTTTTTCTAATTCACAATTTTAGCCAAGATATTAGAGAAAGTTGTGGCCAACAGTTATGTCCATATTCGCACAAGAACTGTCTGAAATATTCTAATCTAGATGTTAATCTGCTGGTAATGTACTTTGGTTTGTGTTGGTTGCTGCTTGAGTCTAGTGTGACATTTGACACCAAAGACTACACTATTCCAGAATTAGTGCAGAAAACCTGTTTTGGTCCACAGGAACAGCCCTATCCTGGTTTAAATCATACCTGACCAACTGCTATTGTTTTGCAAGTGTAAATCGTTAAACGTCAGTACATACAAAAGTAAAATATAGAGTCCCACAAGGTTCTGTCCTCAGACCTCTAGTATTTAAATTATTTATTAAATTATTAAATTATTATACTGCCGCTGGGTATGGTTATCTGCAAATGTGGGATTAGCTTCCAGACAAAACACCAATGTATGTAGTCAAACCAGATGGTAAACTTAAGGCTGTGTAAGATTGTGTAAATGATATGAAAGACTGGGTGGCATATTTCCTTTTCTGTGCACTTTCTCCTAATTAACTCCTAAAAATTGTTTTTTCTTATAGACCCAAAAACTGTCAGAGACTGTCAGGTTTAATTCTAAACTTTGCTAGTGTCTCAGTTTCTCACTTGTCAGATGTGAGAAATGTTGGTGTCACTGTCGATTCTGGTCTATCCTTTGATGCACATACATGTAATATTACTAGAATAGCTATTTGTCACTATCAAAATATTGCTAAGCTAAGAAATGCATGTATTTTCCTTACATGATGCAGAAAAATTAGTTGACACTTTTTTCACCTTCTGCCTGGATAATTGTAATGTCCAGCTGTCAAGACCCAACTTCAAATAGTCCATCATGCAGCCGCTATCTCACTAGAACCAGAAAATGTGACCACATCAGCCAAATATTGTCAAGGCTACAATGGTGCTACAATGGTTTTTCGTCAAATTCCGCATTGATTACAAAATTGTACTATTGGCATACAATCCCCTGAATTCCTATTCCAAATCTCCACTCTCACTCAGGTCACAAGGTGCTGGTGATTTACTAATTTCCAGAATAACTACAGCAGACGGAAGAGAAGTTTCATACAAAGCCCTCCAGCTTTGAAATAATCTTCCAGTTAATGTTGGGACTTAGACATGGTCTCAGTTTGAAAACCTTGTTTAATCAGCCTTGTGGTAATTATTTTTTCCTGTAGGATTAACCGTGCAAATCTAGGAGTGCACTGACACTGGAGAATTGCAAATAAATTGGGATGTTGCTGCTGTCAACCCACCGCTCTCACACGATCCCTCATGTTTACTGACAGTGGAGTGGGGGCTACCAGTGTCTCAGGGGATTCTCAGGTCTGTGATACTCGTCGACTCTGTCTTTGTTAGTTAAACTGCTAAAGCCAGATCTGTCCAAGTCATTTTTTGTGCTCCTCGTGTTTATAATTCATACCTTGTGAATTCAAACATTTATTTTTTTTAAGTTTCCCAATTAAATAGGCAGTTTATCTCTCTTTTCTGTGAGAGACAGCTGCCCACTCATTCTTCTTGATAGACCCTCATCAGCTAACCTGTATTCTAGATCTGATCAACCATCAACCATTGTGACAACATCAGCTTTCAAAAGCATCATATAAATACATGTAACTGAACAAGTAAAGTGGTAAACGCTCTCATTATTGATTAGCTACATGAACCTAATACCTCCGGTGCAAAAGATTATATACCAAGCATGCCAATGACTACATTTTGACTACATGTAGGTCCTGATTGCAAACCATTTAAAACTGGATAAATAAGGTCTTTTAAAAAAATTTTCTTATAAAGGAGTGATTTGGCAGGGCTTTTCCTCTTCATCCCTCATGAAGAGGAAAAGCCCTTCATGAAGATACAAAGGTCCTTTTCCTTTCTCTCTCTCTGTCAGCACCTGCTCCATCCTGCTCAACCTTGTTCACACAGCTGCTAACTTAACACCTCCCCACACACACAGCTGCCTCCTTATCCCCCCACCTCCCCACCCCTCCGCCAGGAAGTCCCATTGGAGCTGTTATTGCTGCAGTGTCACCTTCACTATATCAGTTGCTGACGAAGGCACAAAGCAGCCAGAGTGTGAGTGAGTGTGTTTAATGTGTAGGGAGAGACCAGGCAGCTCACTTATCAGTGCATACACACACACACACGCATCCAGGAAGCATTGGGAACACAGGCCAATTTAATATCATACTATGAGGATTATGTTTATGCAGATGGTTATGCATGTGGAGGCCATATTTTTTGTTATAGTGATAAACTCTGTCACAATATGGATATATATGATAGGGTTTCATATATATTTTATCTGTAATACAATCTGTACTTCTAGAACACGGAACAAAATCATGGATCATGAAAAAAAGACAGATTTACAAATACACTTAGAACCTGTAAACAAAAACCAGTGTCCAGTAACTATGTTGCAGCATAGTTATAATTAGCTGATTGGACAGTAGCGTGTTTTATCTTATTTTACTCATTTATTTATAAATTACACTTTTTGGGGGTTATTCTTTACTAGTCAATAGTTCTTAAATAAATGTAGTAATTAATAGTTAATATTTCCTCTTAATATTAGTTAACAGTTCTTAAATAAATACAGCATTGTTCAGATTTCTTGAACGCATTGTGTCTGATCCAAATCATTGGCTTACCTCAACAAAAAGTCAGTATCGTGATATGATGATATTATTGTGTACTTAGGCATTTCTTTTTCTTCCTAAAGGATTAGCACATAGCTGTTGAATGCCCATTAATCTTGTGCAGGGAGTTTTTTCTTACTTTATTAAAAAAAGAACAATGAAAATATTGGACTTGAAAAATCCGTGTAGTAAATGTTTTGTAATTTGCATTTATGTTTTAGCTATAATGTTTGACAAAGACAAAAAACTATGAAAGTAAAGCAGGACATTGAGTGCTTTTGGCCCAGTCTGCTGGCCAGTAAAAAGAACAGAGCCATGTGAGAGTAGGGGTGTAATAAAGAGAAAGAAACCGAGAGTCGAACAAGATGTCAGCCAGGGTCAGACCCAGGGCAGCTCCAACCCCTCTTCACCACACTAGAAAACACATAGACAGCAGGATAATGACAACAGGTAAAATAACTGGACATGAATGTGGGCCATATACCTTCGGTATAAACAGAGCCTATTTGTGGCCCCTGATTAGGAGAACCCTAGATCCACCTCTGCTTTTATCCCACTAACAAACCATTTCTGTAGCTGCTTAGTCAGCATTTTGAAAGTGTGTGTGTGTGTGTGTGTGTGTGTGTGTGTGTGTTTATTGCCCTTCCTTTTTAGAAGAATGTCTGGACAACTAGTGAGGACACATGCAAATACCATTTCCAAACCTTTTACTGAGAAAGCACGGTGAACTTCCACAACCTGCTTCAACTAATCACTCTTTCTTGAAATTAAACCAGGTTCTGCTGTGCAATGGGAGGAGTGCAGTGAGAAGGTGACCACAAAACATGTGTTCTACTATCTGTATTATTTTAGCCAAGATTTAAACAACTTTTGAAAAACAAAAAAGTATCTTTAATTTTACTGTATTGCAATAATTACAAATTCCGGGATTATTTTTCTGATATGCACAAAACTTACAAAGCAAATTAAAATAAATAAATAAATAAATAAAAAAAGAACACACATTAAACAGACAACCCTTCCCAGCCTGCAAGTGTACAATACAGTGACAATCAAAACAACTTTATAGTTACGATACATTACTTTAAGGAATAGAATCACTCTTAAGGTAACAGAAGAAAGGGTCCCGAATCTTATGAAATTGTCCAATGTTGCCTTTTAAAAGATGTCTGGTTCGTTCCAGGTGCAGAGTAGATATCAGTTCCTCAATTCATAGTTTAGCAGTAGGAGGATTATCCTTTTTCCAGAACAGTAATAACAGCTTCTTGGCTGTTATCAAGCAACATGTAAGGAATTTCTGTTGAGCACTATTCAGAAAATATGTAAAAATGGAATGTCCTAATATAATGAGCAGTGGGTCTGGATCCAAGTTTACATCAAGGACATCTGAAATCACTTTAAAAACCTCACACCAGAATCCCTGTAACCATTAGTTAGTAAGTGATATTTATGTCATGGTGGTGACTAAGTAAGGAGCAGGGGTGTGATAATTAATGACTTGTTAATTATTGTTTGAGCTGTTCCTGTGCCTTAGTAATCTGTGACCATTTATAAGGCTCCTATTTCTATGCTTTAGTAAGTTGTGCCCACACATTTTTGCAATAAGAAGGGCTTTTGCTAGTGGTGGACCACACCAGTGTCAACTTATTGTGATCCTTGTTTGTGACATTAAATGCACATTCTTTATCTGAATGTGAATCAATGATGTGATATGAGCGCCAACACACTTTTTTATATGAATCTTTAGACATGAATCAATATTATTTTCACCTGCTCCTACAGAAACCTGGCAACTCTGTGTCGCACAGCTACTTATCCAGGTGTCAGTGATTTGGCCCCGCCCTCTCTTTGTGGACAGTTTTCCGCTGTTTCACTGTAAATGCTTCAAGGTCACTGACAGACACAGCTGTTGCCATGGTGACAGACGGCTGCCTCCCTGCAGCACACTAACACAGATCTGTCTGCTGCTTCAGTAAAAACAATCAGCAACATTTACGCACCTCTCGCTTTGACTTTAAAGTGAAAGTAAAGCACAAAAATGTAATCTAGAGTTAAAAAGCCAGTGTAGCAAGTGATTAAACCTATTAGCATTGGATAATTATCATGGTGCAAACTGCAAGTTTAAAACATCACACACTTGACTCGAACTGTGACAAGTTGTTAAGAAGTCTGTAATAGACTTGCTCATGTTGTTTCTGAAACTGTATCGCATATTATCAAATTGGACAGAAATGTGTTACATTGTTTAATTGATCTTTAGAATGTCATACAGTTTTGGCAACCATATAAATAAGTCTACTTGAGTTCCTGCAGACTGTTAGACCACAGATTATATTGTGTGTAAGTCCCGATGAATTTCACATTTGTAGAGTCAGTTACTGTGTAACTGATTTGTACACTGTTTACTGTCATTCAAATCTGCACTCCAACCCCGACCCCCCAATCCCCCCAAAACATTAGCTTTTTCTTTGGATAAGTGAGTGCTGTAGCTTGTGGAGCAATGAGGTACTGTGTTAAATTGGAGAGAAAGAGAGAGAGACCAAGAAAGAGAGAGAGAGAGAGAGAGAAATGCTGTGTGTGTGTATGTATGTGTGCTTGAACCACAAAAAAATTCCAGAGTAAACTGACACTGTAACAACATTTTATGTGTTTGATTACATGTTTGAGTGTCTTATTAATAGATACATAAAAGTGTATTTTAAGGTATAGCCCACCCATCATTACACTTATTAGTCACCACTATTCACCATAATCCACAATATTACATGTAAAAACTTGTATTACATATGAAGACTATATACATACACCTACACATCAAGAAATGTGTGGATTCACTAGTGGTTCTGAAATTTTATGATGAGGCCAAGACAGGCAAGCCCACTAATTCACCTGCACTGACTTTGGAATGGTAGAAAAGAGCACTATAATATTTAATGAAAACGCTTTGTGTAGTGATGTCTACATTTCACTACTGTGTAAATAGTTCCTCTGAGACGCTAATTTGTAAAGTATAAGCTTGTTACATTACACACCTACATTAGGCTCTTTAGCTCCAGGTGTGTGTGTGTGTGTGTGCGTAAGCTGCAGAGTCTCTGCTGGGTTATAAAGACAAACTCTGTTACTCAGCCAGTCAAACCTCAAATAACAGGAAGTGGATTAGAAAGGCATCCTGGTGCACGCTGGGTAATTGAAAACAGTTTGGTCAGCTTCAACTTCCCACAAAAACATTGCCCTAAGGATAGTCCACTCAGTCATGTTACTGTGTGGAGGCTGAACAATTTGAAATATATTATTATTTAATGCACTAATCAACTAATAGGAGCACAGTTATGAATACCATAACTTATTATTGTCACATTCATTTGCAAATGAATTCTGAAATCAGTCTGACTTTTAAAATTTATTTGTCTGACTTTTTTTTTATGTTGATGCCTGGTCATATTAAATGCAGTTTATCTTGTGTCAGTTCATAGACTAAAATCCTGTTTCCTCATAATATTCTAACAGAAACGTATATTTTTCAAATGACTTCTGATTTTTGATTACATCACAGTGCACTAACAGATGGCCTCCCTGATAGTGTGTTTCACAAATACAACACAATGAAGAAGGAGGGGTGTTAGGTCTTACATCTGAATAACCTCAGATTGCAAATAGACACAGACCTATTCTCCTGTCATTTTGATTATTCTGATGTAGACTCACAGGTAAATCACAGGTAGACATTATTGGTCTCTACATCCCCTGCCCCATCAAAAAAATGTATTGAAACAAACTGACACTCAGGCTACCACTGAGAGCAATTCTGATTCTTTTTCAGAAACTTCAGGATCTTTCTCTCCTAAATGAATTTATTTACATTTTAACCATGCGATTTGGCAGAACATTTGAAAAATCAATTGAATTCCCTGTTAACGTAAAGAAATTGAATTAAACAGAATTGAAAGAAAGGGCATTGCTGGCTGTTGGTGATTATTCATGACCTCATCTGAGCATTAAAGATACAAACTCTTCTCTTCCCTCTGCTCACTCCCTCTGTTAGTGTGTCCCGTGATCTATTGCAGTGTGTTCTGTTCTGAGTGTGTGCTGACTGTCAGTGGAAAACACACACACACACACACACACACACACACACACACACACACACAAACACAAACACAAAACAACACACACAAACA
>JBBPCX010000135.1:33917562-33944587 GCA_037974365.1 Hydrocynus forskahlii | reverse complement strand
CAGCGGCCCTTTCTGGACAGGTTTGGGCACCCCTGGTGTAGACATTGGGGAGTAAACATTACATTTTGAAACCTGATTAGCGTTTACATAGTACATCAAACTTTTATTCCCCCCAAAAACGTCAGTTTCCTAACAAACTCATCACTTTATACTTCTTACCACACGTTTAATGTATCACCCCTGATTGAGTAAATATGAAGCCAGGAGCATCTAACTGAGTGAATCAGGTGGATCTGATTAGAGCTTCAAAAAAAAACTGCAGAAAAATCAGCAGGAGGTTATTAATTAACACACTTCCTGAATATACTTACTTTAATCTCCTTAACACTGACTTACTACACACATTACTACTACATTTACTCTGAACTCCATAGTGCACACACTATTACGAAAGACATTTTACATTATTTCCGATGAAGATAAAGTCATCAATCTGTAAAGTGCACCAGAATTTAAACATAATTTGTTCTATTGTTGATTGCCATTTTTAGATTGATTCTAAAGAGCTTGCGAATGTAATGTTAGTTGACTCCGATGCTGGCTATGTTGGGGTGGCACGGTGTTGCAGTGAGTAGCCTCACTGCCAGAAGATCCTGGCCAGGGCAGTCGAGGGTCCTTTCTGAGTTTGCATGTTCTCTCCATGTCTGCATGGGTTTTCTCCAGGTGCTCTGCATTTCTTGCACACTCCAAATCCATAGACATGCACATCAGAAATTGCCCCTAGGTGTGCGTGTGTTGTGTGACTGCATGTGAGTGTGTTTGTGTGTCATGCAACAGACTGCTGACCTGTCCAGGGTGTTTTTCCGCCTTTCACTTTGTGACGCCGAGGTAAGCTCCAGCACCTCTTGCCATCCTGAATAAGGATTACGGATGGGTGAATGGATAGAGAACATATACGGGCCATGCAATGAGCTGCTAGAGAAGAAGTGTTTTTTGCTAATATTTTCACACAACAGAAAATAATAACTTTACATGGCTTAGCACTTGATTTTCTTTAACAAACTGACATTTATGTGAGTGTGTGTCTGAATACAAATCATCACTGGGCTTGTTAGTATGTCATTAACTGTGCTGATTCTGCTAACTTAGACCTGGATAGAGCACTAACTACATCAGCAGCTGCTGGCCTAGGAGGTTAGGGCGTTTGCCCTGTGATCAGGAAGTTGTGGGTTTGTTTCCCAAGACTGCTAAGGACCTCTGAGGTACCCTTGAGCAAAGTACCTAAATGCACAGGAAGAATTTCGTGGTGTTCACACTGTGTGCTGTGGTGTGTTCACATATGACAGAATGGTCACTTTCAGTCTTCACTGACATGTGCATGGACTATAAATCCACTTGCTGGCACTGTAAACAGTGAGAGCAGAAGCAGCCAGGAGAAAAGTTTAGAAAACAGTGCTCTGCATCTTAAATACAAACCCCAGGGAACATAATTAGTCTGGAAATACAACATGATATAAAACCAATTCCACAGTAAGCTGTGTAAAACCAAAACTGTGACACATTTGGCATCTCCACCTGGTTCCGAATCCACCTCATCCTCAGCAGCAAACACATCTCACCTGAGCATTCTCACCTGTATTATCCCCATCATCTAGGATTGTATTTCTACTTCACCTTTTTCAGGTACTCTCTGCACAACACCAATGTGCTCTTGTGCCATCAGTATTTTTCAGTTTTCACTGATGCCCAGAACAGGAGAAAACTCTAAACAACTAACTGACTAATCAACAAAACTTTTGCCTCTTTTTGTTCATTCTCTGAACACAGCTAATTTAATTTTGGATCTGCAGTGCTGAAGCCCCACTGCTGCAAACTGTCCGAAAACCAAGGTTTTGTCATTTCAAACTTGCAACTTCATTGATTCATAGTGTGTGGGTGCTTGGATGGATATGTGTGTATGTGTTGATCCCAGCTTTCCCTTAAAATTGATTCTGTTTTGGTCATTGTTTAATGCTTTGTCATGTTTTTTTTTCTGTTTTTTCTTTATCATTATTTTTCTGTGCTCTTAAACAAGGGAAGAATCAAATTAAAACTGAAAATGTTCTCATGAAACTCTACTGTTGAAATGCTAGCAGCGTGAACCACACTCTGCTGCAGCCTGTCAGCCTGTCTCATCACCGTAACACATTTCTGTCAGTGTGTGTGTTTGTGTGTGTGCTGATGAATATTAGAGTAGCGGGCCCTAGGGTCCAGTTTTGTGTCCGGCTGTGTAGACCATATGTACTGAACTGAGGGAGCTGACCTTCACGTCTGCCAAAGACACACACACACACATACACACACACACACACACACACACACACACACACACATACACCACACTGCTGTAACAGAGAAATGAGTCACCCGTTTTAAAGCAGCTCAGAATAAAACACAGAGTGTTCTCTCTAATTAGCATCTGAATCTCATCACACATCCAGTGCCACATACAACACACACACACACACACACACACACACACAAACACACACACACACTCATACACATTCACACATCAATATGTACCCACACATGCCCCTACCCACACGTGCATTTACAGATACACATTAGTGCACATGCACAATCATACATATAAACATTCAAACATATGCACAGATGTACACACAATACTTAAGTATACAAGCATACGCTTACACTTTACACAAAAGTATTGGGACACACATTTTAATTATTGAACTCAGGTGGCCCCTTTGTGGACAAAGTGACTGACCCACATAGAGCTCTGACCTCAACCCGATCCAACACCTTTGGGATGTACTGGAACGGAGATTGCGAGCCAGGCCTTCTCGTCCAGCATCAGAGCCTGATCCATAAATGCTCTATTGAATGAATGCACACAAATTCCCACAGAGACTCTCAAAAATGCCATTAAAGTCCCTGTTAGTGGAATGGTCAGATGTCCTAAAACTTTTTTTCCATATAGTGTATATATCCCAAGACTGCTAAGCACCTCTGAGGTTCCCTTGAGCACACACACTGCTCCCCAGGCGATGTGTTCCTGGCTGCCCGCTGCTTCACTTGGTGAATTGGTTAAATGCAGAGGAAGAATTTAGTGCTGTTCACACTGTGTGCTGTGGTGTTGTGTGTTCACGTATGTCAGAATGGTCACCTTCACTTCACCTTCACTACATATGACTGAATGTGCATGAACAAACATACACACACAGAAACACAATTAAGCAGGAGGACCTACTTTTCATTAAGCTACTAGTTCACTAAGGTACAGATACAAACTGTCTAACACACACATACACACACATACACATACACACACACACACACACATATACAAACGCACACATACATTTTGTCAGAAGCCACATAAGCAGGTCTATTTGAGGCGACTTTAAGGACCCATATCAAGAAAAACATGTTTTATAAAGTACAGTCACTCGGTGACCCATACTGTCTAAGTATGTGAACTGAGATAAAAATACACTCCTTTTTAACTGTTTTTATGTAATGACAACCAACACCTTTACATATATATGCCCATTATTCGGACAGCAATGTACCCCAGTCGCTCATGATGTACTTGTGAGGACCATTATAGTCTTGACTGCTTTTTAAATAAGGCACAATACAGGATGGCCAATGAGAACAATTTAGATTATTTATAAAAATCAGTCTTGAAGCTACATAAATAACCAGTTATTTTTTGAGAAAAAAGAGATGGAAAATGGTTATGTTAAAATAAATAAAACCATACACACCTCATTAGCGGACCTTGAGGTAAACTGAATGTAAACAATCATTTATATGTTTCATTTATAATAATGTTTGTAGTCAATAATAAATTATGGACAGTAGATTGTAATACTAAACACAAGATGTACCAGAGTGTTTTTGGAAATAATAAGATGTTTTAAAAGATTGATAATATTCCTATAAATTTTTGGTTGGGTTATTTGCTTACAGATTTGATCAACACTTTTTAAACATGTGACTATATATTATATATATATATTGTGGCGAGCGATGGGAGAGAATGCAAGAGCACTCTGGATTCTCAAGCAGCAGTCTTTTTATTTGTCAGCTTCATAGCCTTCAAACACATACTCTTAGAAAGGTGCACTGTGCCCCCAACTGGCGTAGCTCAGCATTACACCCAACTTCCACTACTACCCCTCCCTTCTCGTCTCTCACGACCCTCCGGTCCACAACACTCCTGAGGAAGGGGAGTGCCGTCCACGGCCACCCCACGAGTCCAGTACAAAGTCTCTTAGACGAGGCGGCAAGTTGCGCCTCCGGGGAGCTCGTGGTGTGTCCTCCTGGGCAGGAACAGCGCCCTCACCACTCCCTCCCCCAACTCACCGTCTGCGTCTTGTGGCTCCGGGTGGTCATGGTCCTGCCTGGTAGCGCCCCTCACACCAGCCTGCGGCTGGTATGGCGCCAGTCTGTCCCGGTGCAGGACCACAGCCTTGCGGTGGCCCCTCAACCGCACCCAATAGACCACCTCACCAAGCCGCTCGAGTACCTCTCCTGGCCCCCTCCAGTGGCTGTCCAGTTTTGGGTTACGCCCCTTTTCCCGGGAGGGGCAGTAAACCCAGACCAAGTCCTTTGGCGCAAAGTCCTGCCCTCGGCTACACACCCATTTCTGTCGGGCTGTGGCTGCACCTTGGCACTCTCTCGCCGGCTCGTGCTCTGACCTCATTCGTGCCTGCAGTCTTTGGGTGTGTAGTCCAGCCCTGGTGGGCCCTCCATCTCTGGTTCGGGGAGGGGTCCAAACACCAGGTCCACTGGCCTGCGCAGTTCACGACCAAACATGAGTGCTGCTGGCATGCAGCTGGGTCACTAACGTGCGGTTAAACCGCTCCACCAGCCTGTCGCTCTGCGGGTGAAACGGCGTGGTGCAAGCGTTGTGGATGCCCAGCTGGCGACACATGTACCCAAACACCTGCATCTCAACGTTCCGCCCCTGGTCACTGTGTAGCTCTTCTGGTGCCCCAAACCGGTAAAAGAACTCTTCCACTAGCTTATCTGCCACCGTGGTCGCACTCTGGTCAACTACCACATAAGACTCAGGCCACTTAGTAAAATAGTCCATTGCTACTAGCACATAGCGGTTCCCCAGCTCGGTCTGAGGAAACAGACCCAAAATGTCTACACCTACCCACTCCATGGGAGTCCCCACCACATAGGGATGCATCGGAGCCCGTAACTGTCCCCTCGGTCCCTTTTTAGCGGTGTAGATGTCGCAGCAATGGACGAACAGTTCAACGTGTCGCCGGCAGCCTGGCCAGTAAAAACGGCTGCGGAGCCGCCTTAGTGTTTTGTTCACGCCAAAATGTCCGCCTCCACCGCACCACCACTCTTTCATGTTCTGTGGTGTTGGCCAGTTCTGCCCAGCCTCAACTTTAGCCGGGTCAGTGGCTACCCCCTTGCTACTGACTACGTGCCCCAGGAATGCAACCTCCCTTTTAAACAGCACGCACTTCTTCGGGTTTAACCAAAGCCATTCTGCACGAATGGCCCCAAGCACCTCTTCTAAGTTCAGCACCGCCCCCTCAAAAGTCTCGGTGTGCACCAATAAATTGTCTAAACAGACAACGCATTTTGTCCGCGGAACCTGGCTAAGTGCATGCTCCATGAGCCTCTCAAACATAGCCAGACTATTACAAAGGCCAAACAGCATAACCCGGGAGTGCCATAGGCCGTGCCTGATAGCGAAAGCTGTTTTCGGTCTAGCGTCCTCAGCTAACTCTACCTGCCAGTAGCCGCTACGTAGATCTAAGGATGTAAACCACCACGAATCCGCAATATAGTCTAATGCATCATCTATTCAGGGAAGAGGATAGGAATCTTTTTTCATTACCGCATTCAGGCGCCGGTAGTCCACACAGAAACGCCAACTGACGTCCTTTTTCCTGACCAGCACTGCCAGTGCTGCCCAGGGGCTGTCTGATGGCTTGATCACCCCTACTGCCGCCAACTCTTTTATCTTCTGCTCAGCCGCCTGCCGTTTATCCAGCGACAGCCGATGAGGGCGCAAACGGACCAGGTGAACACCCCCAGGGTTGATGTGGTGCTGAACCAAAGCCGTGCGCGTGCACTCCTCATCCTTCGCTGCAAACAGGTCCAAGTTCTGCATCAGCAACAGTTCCAACTCAGCCCTCTGACCCTCTGTGAGTCTCACGCCATCCCTCTGCAACAGCTCCTGGACCGCCTGTCGTGTCTCGGTGTATGGCCCCTCCACCAGCTGAGTTCTGTTCACCACAGCATCAGCCTCTCCGTTGCTCCACTGGAACGAACCGGCCCCCACAGCGACGTGGAGCTGCCCTGCCGCGACCTCCACAGTTGCCCCCAGCTTTGCTAGCGCATCCAACCCCAGGATGCACGGCTCCACCATGTCCGCGAGCCACACCTCGTGCTGGACTGACACGGGGATGGTCAGCTGCTTCTTTCCTCACATCTTGGCGTGCGCACCAGTCACAGTGGTGAGCCGCACGTTGGTCTCTGCCCAGCTGGGTGGAGTCTGCTGCTGTGTGCCGGGTGGAGTCTGCTGCTCACAGCGCTGCCCGCTGGGCATTTCCCGATGGCTGCAACGGCTTCTTACTTGGCGCTGGAGCCAGGCAGTGCCATGCTAAGTGTCCTGGCTGCCCGCAGCAGAAACACACCCTTGGTTGGGGAGGGTGTATCACTTGAGGGGAAACTCCGCCTGTGCCAGCCACTGTAGTCCACTCTTGACCCTCACCTTGGTCTTGGTGGTGAAGATGGCCTCGGCCCGTTCCGCCTCTGTCAACGCCACTGTCAGGGAGGCGGGGCCTGTCAGATGCACATGCTGCTGCAGCCGCTCTGGCAAAAGGGTCTGGAAAAATGCGTGCAGCGGCAGCTCGTCTTGCACTGATTGTGCGAAGCGCGGGTAGGCTCGGCACGTGAAGTTTTGCAGGTCTCCAGCGAGCTCGCCCCACGTCTCGCCAGTCTTTCGCCGTCTCTGTCCAAGCCGCTCTCTTGCTGTTTCATCCCTCTCTGGCCAGCCGAATCGCTGCCACAGCGCTGCCACCAGTTGCCCGAAATCCTGGCGTTCACTGAGCAGTCGATCAATCAGGACCTGCAACGCATCGCCTTTCAGAGCCATGGCGAGATGGACCGCGGCCTCACTCAGGTCCCAATCATTGTGCCACGCTGCCAGCTCGACCTCTGCCAGGTATGGCTCCAACAGTGCCTTTCCGTTGAAGCATGGCAGCTTGATGGCCCTTCGGGGTCCCGGCTGTGTGGGTGCCGCTTCCCCACCGTCATCTCTCGCCTGGCCCGCCACAGGAGTACTGCTTCTCCACTCTAGGCGGCGCGGCACTCTCCCGCCATCATCTCTTGCCCGGTCCGCCGCAGGAGTACCATTCTCCTCCTATATATATATATATATATATATATATATACAACATAGCATAGCATAGCATAGCATAACGACGATAATAACTCCAGATTTCTCAGGGTTAGCAGTATCATCCTGGCCTCACTGATTTTGATGGCCATAATGTGGCTCTTTAAATCCAGGGTTACCAAGGTTACTGGAGCTCAAATGTAAAATCCCCACAGAGATCAGAGGCCAGAGTGTGTATGTGTGTGTGTGTGCTGTGGAAGCCACATGAGCAGCATTAGCCTTGCTAACTGTGGCGCATGCAGGACACATCTAAAGCCTGACAACATCATTAGCTGTGTTTACACGTGTACAGCTCACTTAGCTTTGTGTCAGCTTTGTGGCTGGGCTAAAATCACATTTGGACAGGAGGTTTTGATTGTGCACACCAGAGTTTCCTTTGCTGGGCCTTTTACTATTTTGCTTTTTCCTTTTTTCATTTTTTAATGGCCTTCAATGCAATACAACCACATTTTCCTCACTTTTTTTCTCTTTTTTGTTTAAAACATGTCAGGTCATACAGTCTATATATTTAAAAACTACTTTGAATTCATAATGATTCTGATATCACAAGAAGTACTATTGATTTGTGTGAGGATCAGAAGCCTTTCTGGTCTAAACTCATAGAGGAGCAAAAACACCTACATATGAGCACATGTGCATCAGAACTGGACTATGGAGCAATGGAAGAAGGCGGTGATGAGGTAGGCAAGAGGGAAGGAATGGCATTAGGAGGCACTATGGAAAGAAGGCAAGCTGAAGGAGGCAGTGTGATACTGTGGGCAACGTTCTGTTGGGAAACCTCATTTCTAAACCTGTGTGAGCAATCATTATCAGGTCATTTACAGTTTTAAGGGAAAGAGCAATTGTGTGATTTAATTAAAGGGTTAAAGAGTGTGTGAGCATGAGCTGTACAGGCTCATGTGTATACCCATTTGTTTGTGCATGTGTGTGCAAGAGAGCATTTATGTGCGTTTTGGTGCGTGCATGGGAGAAAGAAAGGTGGTATTTTTCATTCCTGTTTATGTGTGCAGACAGGTAAAGAAAAATGGCGTGAATTTGAGAGGTAAAAATCTGGTCACATGTGCTCTGCATGTGTGAAGAAGGAAGGCGTGGAATGTGACCTTCGTCTCTGGTGACAAAAAAAAATGGCGTCGATTTCTTAACACAATATTGTAGTGAACTACACTGAATGTTAATGAGATCAGCTGAGCTTTTATCTAGTCTATATTATCTGAGCATTTTAAACTGAGAATGACTTGGGCTTTATTAAACTAATAGTGAGAAGAATATGAGAATAGTCAAAGGGACAGATTACATGCAAAGATAAATCTATCGATGTGCATATAAATTTGAGTTTTTTCAAACACAGTTTAATGTTTCTAACACAGTTTAAAACATGAACATAAACCCATTCACAGAAGTTTTACAGCATTTGTTTCTGAAGTTATGCTACACTACTTTGTGCCCAGATATTAAAATTCAACCTAACGTGTTTCGATATTTTCACAAATATCTAAAGTTCAGTCCATCATCCTCACAAAGTTTCTCTGGACTTTTGGAGGAAAATTCAGAGTGGAAATTGGATCCAGCTGGGATGCTGGAAATCATCCGGTCTCCCATGGTCCAGGAAGAAGCTTCTGCAGACTTTGTCGCCTCGTTTACTTAAAGGGCACTGACTTAAATGACTGTTGCAAGCTTGACTTTGTTGATGGTTTGTTACAACTTTGATCAGGCCTCTAAGACATACTCACTGAAATTTAAGCAAGACCTTTGTTCTCTGTTTGGGACAAAGCTGAGTTCTTTGTCTTGCAGATAGAGGATGATGACAGCCTCCCTTATATGCATCCACCTTGAAGCAGAACCAGAAGAGAGAAAGAATGTGTGAGTTGGCCAGCTTTTATAACCTTTAGAATAGACCCTGCCTCTAGGAGCAGATTCCACCCAATCTGTGATGGGATGCTGCTTTGCATTTCTGGTGGACAGCATGGTACCTACATGTGGATGTCACATGTACCACCTACCAACAAAATGTTGCAGACCTAGTATACCCCTTCATGACAACGTTATTCCACAATGGCAGTGGCCTCTTTTAGCAAGATTGTGTTCCCTGGCACACAGCTAACATTGTTGGAATAATTTGAGGAACACGACAAAGAGGAATAGCTTAAAGATGTATTGAACTGGTCTCTTGTGACTATAAAGGACCAAATCACTTTCCCCCATTCACTTTTGGAAAGTGTTTATTGCAGAATATAGACATTGTCAAAATGTACCACTCTCCATTTAATATAGACACTGCCAAGTAATCCCATTTTGAATTCATTGTTTTTGGTGATATGAAAACCAACTAAAACACATATGTGTCCAAAAGTCCTTCTGTTTCATGACTTTAGCTTCTTTAAGGTGCGCACACAGCTTGTGTCAATAGAAAAGCATTGCCGATTGAATAGGGAACTCTTAGTGTGTAGACCCATCTTCCTCTTGCATGGCCATTTGCTTGTGTCTGCCACCTGTTTCCTGCTCCAGTTTCAGCACCATTATACACAGGAACCTTTAGTATTTATGTGCTTGTGGTTTTATTTTCACAACTTGCACCTGTGGGGTGTAAGTGAGGGTTCCACATTTGCCTTTCCATTACTGGAAAGTTACTGGGGAAGTGAGTCACAGCAGATGAGTCACACTGGCGTTTTTCTTTTGTACAAACACAATGGTCACTGTACATAGCAATGAGCACACAAGTATCTACAACTGTGAACGACTGTTTTAATGGGACTATGAAATGGACATAGAATGTACAAATATACAAAATGATAATTGTTCCATAGTCAAATGGGGATTGCGCCCATGCAGTGAAAAGTATGTTTAATGTGCTTTAGTGTTTACATTTTGTGGGCATGTGATGACGAACAAAAGGGTAAAGGGGGACTTTGGCTGACGCTCTTATCCAGATCGACTTACAATCAGTAGCTACAGGGACAGTACCCCTGGAGACACTGAGGCTGAAGTGCGTTGCTCAAGGACCCAGTGGTAGAAAGTGGGTGGTCCAAACCTACGACCTTGTGGCCATCGGGTTCAAGTGATTTTGCTCACTTAGGCTACTACCACAAAAGTGAAAGGGAAGTTGCATAAATGCTGTGGGATTTTCAACCCTTCTCAAAGGGTTTAGAGTTTAGAGCTTTGGAAAAAATGGATCTAAATGGTTGAGAAAAAAAAAAGATTTCTTGTGAATCTTGCCTCATTTAATTCTGCTTCTCACGTATGAGTGTAGTGCAGCTTTTATTGTAAAGCTGTGTTACAGAGCTGTGCGTTACTGCTTACACTTTACTGTCAGGCTCATGTCAAAATGGAAAAGGGACTAATAATTACTGTATTAACTACAAATGTGTAGTGGAACTATGTCTGACACTGCGCAGGCATATGAATGTTTTGACATGTATGTGTGTCAGCACCGTGGCTCAGGGCTGCTGTATAACAGTCTGACTCACACTGCGCTGTTTTATCAACACAGTAAAGGCTCTGACAGCAATCAGAGCAGGGTCTGTACCCACTAGCATTAAAGGACCTTAACTGGATTACACATACTGTGAACTCACATACCTTTAAAATTATAATCTTGAGTGTTTAATGAGGTTGTTTATGGACAAATATTTCTTACTCTAATTAATAGAAGCATTTATTGAGGGTGTTTATGGATTGATATCTCATTCTACTGTATAGTAGCTTTTATTAATGTCTGTTATTTCAGTTAATAGGAGTGTTTATGAAATGTTGGATTTACTTAAAAGACTTCGAAACTATTTGAATGAGTAACACGCACTCAATGGATCCATGTCAGCTGCACACAAATGATCTAGACTGATGGGTAACTTAATGTGGTTCTGCAACCCAAGCTACATCCATCAACAATGAGGGTAGGTTTACCAAAGAAGATTAAAAAGATGCACAAACGAACAAAGATAGGCCAGGGGGTTGACAAAAAGAGTAAGCAAGGTTAGTAAAATAACATGCAAATAAAGAATTAGAAGTGGTGTATGATGGGGAAGATTTTCTGACCAAATGTATGCTTATGAAGTACAGTAAAACCCTGCGAATTCGCGGTTCAGCGGTCACGGATTTTTTCTTAGACCCGAACGAATAATTGTTTGTGGAAACCCCCGCAAATTCGTGGAAAACGCAGAAATCCTCCACATTTTTTTTGCTTTTTTTAGTGATAAATTATTATGAAAAATATAATTCACTCATTTTGTAACATAAATATTAATGTAAATTCAGCTAAATTTCCATATAAAATATAACTGTATACCTTTTTTAATCACTGTCGAGAGAACTGTAAACGAATATGCGTCTTGGGATGATGGAATACCCCTGTACTCAGAGGCGAGAGGTTTGAAAGGAGCCAGTCTGAGAGCGTTATTCATTTCTCCTTGCTGCTGATTGGCTGCTGCCCTGTGACACATCTCTGGCAGCTGCAGTCCAGAATTCCCGCATCAGAACAGTTTCTCGTGTGGAGCTATCTCAAGCGTTTTTGTGCTTTTCATTTTGTTCTTCTTAAAGACCTGTATTTTTATTACTGTAAATTAAATTCATTTATTATTGTATTTTCCCTGCTCATACAAAAGAAAACGACACTGCATACCAAAGAAAACACGCTTGCATGAATTACAGTACAGTCTATATCGGTGTTTTACATTCCAGCACTGCAGGAGACAGCAGTTCAGTGTAGAATGTACAGTACGGATATGGGTTTACCTTTACATTTTCTTAAGGGTAATGTATTAAGCTGAGTTTAAAATAAAATTAAAGTGTTTTGGGAGCATATCTGGCAACATATTTAGGGTTTACACTATAAAAATAGGCATGTTTAGGCATTTTTCTTATCACATCACAAATTTGCGGTTTGTCATGACTAGCATTCATTATTGTCAGGGGTTTACTCTAACATGAACAAGGAAAAATGATTAAAACAACAGATTCCTTTTTTTAGTGTAAGGGTGTTTCTTAAGGTTGTTTCTGGACTTCTATCTCTTATCCTAATGTATGGGAATGTTTAGTGAGGCGGTTTAGAGAACATACAGAACAGTGCGCACTTTTTCCCCCTTGGATTACAGCCTAGGCGTAGAGCGCTGCACGCACTCCCCCCACCCTCCGAACTACAGCTGAGACGTAGAGCGCGGCATTCCCCCCACATTTCAAAAGCTTCCAGCGCCCATGGCCTGTTCTCATTGTTTCTGGACTGATATCTTCCTTTCTAGTATATAGAAGTGTTGTGAAAGACTTACTTCCCAATTTAGAGAATAAGACAGTTTTCTTTTATATTGTACATAAACAGTCTATTATTAAATGCTTAACATTTTTTCTTTTTTTCCTCAGTTTGTGGCTTTTGCCTCTTTGTTCTTCATCATGGTTTCCATCACCACCTTCTGCCTGGAGACCCATGAGGCCTTCAACACTATCATCAACAAAACAGATACATTACGGAATGACAGTCTCATGGACGTTTCCCCACAGTATGAAATTGAGACTGACCCAGCGCTAACCTATGTGGAGGGCGTCTGCGTTTTATGGTTTACCTTCGAGTTCCTGGTTAGAGTGACCTTCAGCCCTGATAAGCTGGAGTTTGTGAAAAGCGTCCTGAACATCATCGACTTTGTGGCAATCCTGCCCTTCTACTTGGAGGTGGGCCTGAGTGGCCTTTCATCCAAAGCAGCCAAAGATGTTTTGGGTTTCTTGCGAGTTGTCAGATTTGTCCGGATCCTTCGGATTTTCAAGCTAACCCGCCATTTTGTTGGTTTGCGGGTTTTAGGCCACACCCTTCGGGCCAGTGTCAATGAGTTTTTCCTACTCATCATCTTTCTTGCTCTTGGAGTCCTCATCTTTGCCACCATGATCTACTATGCTGAGCGAATTGGCGCTAACCCCAATGACCCCACAGCTAGTGATCACACCATGTTCAAAAACATCCCCATCGGGTTCTGGTGGGCTGTGGTTACTATGACGACACTAGGCTATGGGGACATGTATCCGCAGACATGGTCAGGCATGCTGGTGGGGGCACTGTGTGCCCTAGCAGGCGTGCTAACGATAGCCATGCCTGTGCCCGTCATTGTGAATAACTTTGGCATGTACTACTCTCTGGCCATGGCTAAGCAGAAGCTGCCCAAGAAGCGAAAGAAGCACATCCCTCAAGCCATCCAGGCCACTTCACCGGGTTACTGCAGGACTGACCTCAGCATGGCTTGCAACAGCACCCAGGGCCGAGGCCTAGAGCGCCACAGATCAGGTACAAATCACAAACCTTGTTGTTTCCGGGGGGGTTAACAGAGATACTACAAATGGTTTGTTTGTAAGACTGTCTGAATATTTTGGGATCTAGGAGCCACGTTTTCTACTGGTAGAAGAGTGCGTTTGTGCCAGGATGTGTTTGAACCACCTGATCTACCGATTCAAAGACCTCTAGAAGGTGTAGGTGTGTTCTGTCAGGGTTGGAACATAACTTTGTAGGAGGGTTGAACTCCTGTTTCTGGGACAGAGTGTGTTTAGGTCAGAGTATCCTTCTATTTTATATTTGCCTCTTCAGGCAGGTCAGGGATGCCACTGCACTTAAATGAATAGATAAATCAGGTGTATAGGACAGCAAAATAGATGTACAGTACTGTCCAAATGTCAGAGACCACTGTTTGGTTTATTAATTTCTAAAAAGGTAATTTTTCAACATCATGAAACAGGAGAAACCACATATTCAACAGAAAATTACACAGAATGTGCAAAACTATCAGTATTTAGAATAACTATGTACCATCTATCCTCTGTTCTTGAGCCAACCAGCTGGGTCTGGCTGAGAATAGGAAAATTTACACCAGAACACTGAAACTAGACATCTGAGATGAAAAGTTTTATGACCAACACCTAAGACTTTGGAGGTGTTTATAAGAAGAAATTCTCTGCAGATTTTGGTTAAAAAACTGGGGAATACACTAAATACTGAAAAATGTGATATCATCTGTAGAGGCTTTTGTGTATTTTCCTGCTTTTGGACTATGCTGAAAATAAAACAAAAACGTTTAAAAGGTGGTCACCGACTTTTGTAGCATATTATAAATGTGTATCCATTGCTAAAGCTGTGGGCTGCAGGTGTAGAAGGTGGCTGTATTGGGGTGTAAAGAGAGCAGGGATTGAGTGTAGGTGGACTAGGACTAATGAGAGGGTGGGGATTGGGAGTAATGAGTCATCTGTTTTGCAGATGAGTGTATCTATAAGAGTCTGTATAAGGTTCTGGATTGCTGTGTGTACAGTCTTTGAGGATTTTTTGGAAAAAATGTTTGTCATTTTTTGACCTTGAAATAAACAGAAAAGGTGATTGCAGACAAAAATCTGCCCATGCAGAATATAATTTGAACATGATTGATTATATAACTATGGAGTTAACAGTGTAATTAACAAAGAGATGTACAATGTAATTTCATGACTAAGTAGTTGAGCAGTATAAAGTGATAGTGACAGTATAAAGACACAGAAAAACGGGAACTTTTGAGGTGCGTAGTGGCAGCCATGTACAGTCGGCAGCACTACGGAAGGGGAACTGTGAGCTGTAAACAATCACGCCATTCAGTAATAATGGAGGAGTGGAACGGTAGACAGCGTGTTTTCGCGATAAAAATGTTTTCTATTTTTATTTGTTTGCCAAAAGTTCCTGTTTTTCTGTGTCACCCTGTACTAAATTCAGATTTTTTACAGTTACTGTTTGGTTGCGTTAGAACAGCTCACTTTGAAGACATATTTCTCTGAACTTTCACCTTTCCTTTACTCCCACTAGTGTTATCTGCAGATTTTAGTGCAGGAAGTGACATCACCATGTCCCCAGAAGAGCGGGTTCCAATGCGTCGGGTTAGCATGCGTGAACCTGACCGGCACAGCGGAGGAACCTGCTTCCTACTGGCTCCCAGCGACTACACCTGCACTGCAGAGACCACCATCCGCAAAACAGGTGCACTCCCAATGGCCAGTCACATCTCAGTTCCAGTCTAAATCTTTCTGACCATTTAATCCATCGACTCTCATCCAGTTACTCCAGTCTCAGCCTGGGTTTTCTAATGGGTCGAACAGCAGTGTCTGCACATCATGATCACAACCATAAGCACTTGCTCATTCATCCTGTCCTTCATTTTGTGGTGTAAATATGCCTTCTCCACATGAGTGGTTTAGGAGGTCATAAATACAGCTCATATTTTTCTTGATTTATTTGCTCTGAAATGGTACAGTGCTGCTATAAACTTAGTCTATCATATGTAATCGTCAAAGGCAATCGATTTGCTAACTAATGTTCCCTTAGCGATTCTCAACAATGCTAATTTCAACTGCAAAGGGTGAATTGAAATAAAATGGTGCTGAAATATATGCATACGATTTTTAGCACTGGCTACTTAGCTGCCTGTCAACCTTAGAATTTCTGAGTAACATTGGCTGCATCTTCAAGGGTTAGTAAAGCTAAAGAGGATAAAAAGGATCATTCTAGACAGAAGACAAAGCAACTATTACTCACCACCCAGCGTTATAGTATTATTGTTAGAACTATTGTTATCACTTATATTTTAGACTTATATTTAGTGAGGAAACAGCAGAACACAGCTCTGAGACGATTGTGGATATTTATAAGTCCAGGCAACAATGTTTGATATGCAGTGCCATAAGCATGGTAATCCTCCTGCGAGAGGTAACGTAACCTTGCCTGGGGTAGCTCGCCATATTCGTAAGGTCACAACCTTTCACAGTCTTCCTTCAGCCAGTCAGGATGACCACTATAGACCATCTGAAGGTTAGCTCTAAATGTAGTACTCGTTTCCCTTAGCACATTGCTAACAAAACCTGTGGAAACCTATACAATATATTACATTATGGATTCTTCATGCCTATAGCAAACATGAATATATTTCTAATATTCTATATTATATTACATTATATTATATTATATTATATTATATGCCATAATATACATATTCTTGCAATAAGGGCTTCTGGTACATTTTAATAATAATAAATAAATTCCTTAAAAATATTATTCATTATATTTAGGGACCTGTTAACTACCTTATGTTTTACATTTACGGAGTTACTACTGTCTGTGCTATGATGTGCAAACACATAGTTGAAGGGTTTAAAATGATGCCCATTGTTCTGCAATGGATTGCGCTCTTTATTAGCCAAAGATGACAGATTACAGAAATCGTTCCACAATCATCCCTGATGTAATTCATCTTTTATGTTACTGTTACCAGTTTCAGGTATGTACCATTAAAGAATTTAGGAGATTTCAAAGTTTTAAGTGTGATTGCAATTTATTCCTCACAATTACTGTGAGCATTAATAAATAAAGAAAATGTCTTGTGAGAAACATATTCCAAATCTCATTAAAGCTTTCCCATAGATAATGTTCTATTGTGGAGCTTTATAGAAGTCATTTTGATGTGAGCCATAGAGTTGCGAATCGATAGCGAGTTCAGGTTGTTGTTAACATTCTGATTTGTATGTGCATGAGGTTCACACTGCACTTGGCCAAGCTAATGCACCAGCTGTTTGTGTATATGTGTCTATACATGTGTATGTGTGCATATATGTCTGTATGTTCGTGTGAATGAGTGTGTAGTAGGAATGCACCGATATAGAAATGCTGGACAAACAGTGAAAAGTGAAACTAAAATTAATCCAGTGGCCAATATTGATCGATTTCACTTTTACATTTAAAAACTCCCACTAAAAACCTGTAAAATAGGTTACTACAGCATTGGTGTGCTATAAATTAGCTAACTGTTAATGTTCTATTCCTTAGACCGTTTTTTCCCAACACAGGTGTGTGTTTCTCATGTGTGTGTTAACATTGCATTCTCTTATGTCTGAAGGTTGTGTGAAATCTCGAAGTTTAAACAGCGTAGCAGACTTGGCAGGCAACGCCCTGCACCTGTCTCCAGTGACCACGCCCTACAGCTCGCCCTGTGCAATCAGATGTGCTAAATCCCGCATTCCATCAGCTCTGTGACCACACAGATACAGCTAATACAAAGACTTCTGATATGGGCCAAGCACTACCTAAGCCCCTCCCCTTGTGGCATAGTTACCCCTGCCTATACTCAAATTTGTTCATACACTGTGTTTCCCGAGCTACACCTGTCTTGTACCTACATTCAACGGCCTTCATCTTCTTTGCTATATTAGAGATCAACTGCAGGCCGTGGCTCATTCATTTCTATACAATTTATGACCATTAGTACGAGAGGCAATGCTAAGGTAAAAAAAAGAAAAACGAAGCAAAAGCAGCTCAATAATTAGAAACTGACCAGTGATGAAGGACTAGAGGTTGATTAACACAAACTGTGTATCAACAGCTGGCCTAACTGTACAAGAGCAAGGAGGAGCTTGCAGGGAGGAGATTGTAATAAAGTAGTCAAGGAGTGTACGCTGTGTTTAAAACTTCACGGTGAGACAAAATACATACAACATTTCATGTATTTACAACCTTATTTAGCCTACAATTAGTTATCTGGGTCGTTAGCTCTACAAGTAGCCTGCACACAGCGTTAACACAGTCGCACCAGAAGCACACACACTAGTATGCCACTACCACATCAGCATTGCTGCTGTGCTGTGAACCGTCAACCATCCAAACAATATCTTGTCAGCGGTACTCCATTGATAGACAAGATAGAGAGAGGCTGACTGTGATAGAGGCAACAAATAACTGATAGAGATAAAGTCAATAAACAACTGTAAACCGTCAAAGTGCACCAACATGGTAGGTGTGAATACAGCTACAAGGTGGGACTTTCTAATCAGCTGGAAACTCTGTGTACTCTATGCTAAAGCTCCACTGAACACAGTAAAAATGCGATGTTACTTCTGAGCTGTTTTAATATTTTGAGATCAGTGAACTTGTCATTGTAAGTTAACATAAAAATCTGTGTTTTACATTCTGTTAATGTTTTTGAAGTTTAATAGACTTTAGGGCTGCTCAGACAATAATTCTGTAAGTTAAAACAGTTTAAACACCAAAAGTTTTTTTTTCCCTACATGACCAACATGATTAATGAATATTAATGAGGCTGCTATTTCTTTGGTGTGTAACACATTAAAACCTTGGCAATAAAGAGACTGTTTAAGAGGACTTCAATTAACAGGTCTATTCAGGGAGATGATGCGCGCATAAAACGTTAGGCATGATAACGTTCTTCCTTAAAGTGACTATGTTAATAAGAGCATGATTTTGTATGGCTGCAAAATCTGTCCGTGTGTGTGTGTCTGTGTGTGTGTGTGTGAGTGTACACACTCCACTGTGTGCATCCCAGTTACAGTCCAGCTGTACTGAGTGCACCGTTTTTAAGTTTATTTTTGTGATTTCTGCATGGTTCCACGCTGCCTGTGTACTTCCACTGTCCATTACCATGTCACGGGTTTTATACACACAGATAACGTCTCAGAAGGCGTGTTCACTGCTTTCACTTGAGCTGAGGGCAGCGTTCACAGCCAAACTATGTTCTTTTGATTTTGCTGAACTACTGCTTTCAGATGCTGGTATTGTTTATTTTACTAACAAAAAGTATTAAAGAGCTATATGTAAACATGCTGTGAAAAAAATTGTATTGTGAACTTTACTGGGCATAACTGGACTGTCTATAATAATGTCTAGTTATGTTTCATTAAAAGATCTATGTCTATTTATGAATGACAAAATGTTTCATGTAAAATGCATTGTTATTCTAAAAATAAATACTGAAACAGCTGAGGATGATTTTCAATTAGTGCATTAATAACTGTCATAATGTCTTAGCCATTGTTTTTAATAATAACTATTATTATTATTATTATTATTATTATTATTATTATTAGTCATGGCTGTGCCTCAGCAATTGTGGGAGTGTCTGTGAAACAGGAAGGTTGCTAAGCAACTGGCTAAGTCTGTCTCCTCTCATTACATTTTTCCAGCATAAACCACATTTCCCACAATGCTTCATGCCCTTTTCAGTCTGTCACCTGTGGTACTGCTAAAAATCAACTCACCCATGCATTAACATGCACTGTCTGCTTGCTCTGAAATTGTGTGCACTATACATGCTTTACAGTTTATTTTGGAAATTATATGTGTAGTGTAGATTTCATAATATGAATATAAGAGCTTTCAGAATAGACAAATGTACTCATTTTTGTATGAAGTTACATTTTGACAAGGTATGTGTTCGTTTTACCTCTTAAATGCATGACTCAGATGACTAGCAATCTGTGACCCTTGCTAAATCTATTGTTATTGCAATACAAGTTTTACCATTCAGTTTTTAAATCTGTGCAGGGTCACTTACAGCAACCAGGCGTTTAAAGGTTGAAAGTTTACCCATTTGGATGCATTTAAAACTTAAACAAATATGCATTCAAGGGTTAAACATGTTATCACTGGAAAAAAATATTTCCTATCATTTTTCATATCTTTACATAATTTTAATGTAATGTCACAATTTCATGATGACGTCACCAACAGAAATGGACTTGCTTTGAATGTTAAGAATGTTTTTTCCTTCTCTGTAAAGTTACTTTTTCAGAGATGCAAGGTTTTGTTCCAACACTGGCAACATGCCTTTAAAGGTGTGATGCCCGCACGCTTAAGGGTAAACATCCATCCATTTAAGAGTTAAATACACACATGCATTTGAGGGTAAATATCCACGCAGTTTTATACACTCACTGTAAGGTATTTAAACAGCTATGCATTTAAGGATTAAACAACCATGCATTCAAGCATGAAACACTCATGCATTTAAGAGTTAAAGCAAAGACATTGAAAAATGATTAAAAAAAAAAAGAACCACATTTATGAGTTGCAAAAAAGGTTTAACCATTTCATAAATTAAAAGTATTGTGATGTTTCTTAAAGTTATTGATGTATAAGATGTTGTTGGGTTTGCAGCTGCCATCAAACCTCTAGCTGAGGTTCAGCTAATATCGGCCAGAGGAGGGGAAGGAGGGGCCAGCACAGATTCAGATGGATTCGACGATTTGGACTGGACAGTGTGGAATAGAATAACTCTGTGAGTGGACAGCATGGAAGTAAACGTTTTTTTGGACAGCACAGAATAGAATAAGTGTGACTAGATGGTCTGGAAACACATTTCCCTTGTGTTCGGACAGCACAGCATAGAAAACTCTGTGATTGAACAGTCTGGAAATTAACTGACTCTGGACATTTTCAGGACTACACACTGTTTGGACAGTCTGGCATTGGGACATTCTGGAAGCTGGCATTTCTGGGCCTTTAGAGCTTTTCGTTGTTTCTTGCAGTGAAACTAAAGCCAGGCGGTAGAAAAAGACGAAATTAAGGAGACAAAACGAAAAGAGAGTGGACTTCACTATTTTCCTCCTGAAGCCAGCTTACTGTTTAAACGCTGCATTTGTACAGAGGAACACACCCGTCTACCTAATGTCCCTGCTGCCTTTCTGACCCCAAGGCCTCTTCTGCCTCTTACAGCAGCGCAGCAGGTAGTGTTTTTTAAAAAAACACACATACACACACACAAACACACACACACACACACACACACATGCGCGCATCACATGCCACCCTTAAACCCCACCCACCATGGTCTACATTCTCGCAATAAGTGTATGAAGATGTGTAGAGGCACCATGTGTTTGAAAATGGAGTAAAAGTGGAGTATTAGTGTGAATTAACGAGTAGAAACAGAATAAGGCAAAAATGCTAAGATTAATAAATGTGACCTACTGTCATTAATGCTTTTATTCCTTTTTTAGTATTTATGGTGGATTCTTTATTGCTGTGTATGTATGTGTGTGAGTGTGTGTGAGTGTGTGCCTGTTTATGTAAACACTGTTGAGCCCTACTTTCATCTTATTTCCTAGAAGGTCTCCCAAGCGTGAAAGAAAGTCTGATGTGATGTGCAATAATAAGCCGAACCGAAACACACTGTGATTTCAGTTCAGTACACACACACACACACACACACACACACACACACAAACATGCACATAAACACACAAACACACAAACACATCAACACTTGTTAGGTATTTACATTTGCTTTAGCCATTGAGAGATTACGGCCTTGCCCACACTAATATGGATGCATTTTAGAACATGAGGTTTTTTCTCCATTTTGTTTTTCCGTCCACACTAAAACAGCGTTTTGTACTGAAAACAATTCCTTTTTAAAACATTCTTCATGGCCGATGGATGTGAAAAGAGGAACGACTATGATAATGCTGACAACTGTCGAGCTACACAACTGCAAAAAAACCCACATTTTTTAATTCATATTTAGTACAGTAAACCCCCACTTATCCTCCAGGTTACATTCCAAGAGCACCTGCATATAGTGAAAAACTGCAAATATATGATGTGGTAAAAAAAAATGCCTAGAAATTCCTATTTTTATAGTTTAAAACCTAAATATGCCCCCAAAAATGCTCCCAAAACACTTAAACTCAGCTTAATACATTACCCTTAAAGAAAATGTAAAGGTAAACTTGTACTCGTACTGTACGGTTTACACTCAACTGCTTTCTCCCACAGTGCTAGAATGTAAATACCGATGTTACCCCTGTATACACTGTACTGTAATTCATGCCGGCACATTTTCTGTGGTATAAGCAGTATACATACAGTAATAAATAAATTTAATTTACAGTAAGAAAAATACAGGCCTTTAAGAAGAACAAAACGAAAAACATGAGAAGTCAATCAGCAGCAAGGAGAAATAAATAAGGTTCTCGGATTGGCTACTTTAAAACTTCCTGCAGCAAACCTTGCTAAGCAGGTGTGTCCAAACATAAACAAATAAACAACCAGCACAAGTACAAGGGGTGTGACGGACGAGGCCCGGACGTCACAAAAGCAGAAAAAATATCACGGTTTCCGCGAATGTGCGGTGGTTTCCCAATTATTAGTTCGGTTCTAAGAAAAATACCGTGAGAGACTGAAGCCACAACTGCCGAACCACGAATAACGGGGGCTTACCGTATTTAGTATTGTACATTACAATTTTACAGTGATATCTTCAGTAAAGACTCAATATCTTTCTCTCATCACATGATTTCACTCTGAACAGCGGGGTGAGAGGAGTTTGGGCTGTGTGTCAGTTTTCTTTAAAATTAAAGATGAAAAGGAAAGCACATCTCATATAGATAGAAACCAATTCTGTGTAAAATGATCATAATTCCAAATTTATCGACAAAAGCTCCAAATGTATCAAATAATTATTTTGCCAACACTTTTCTGAATAACTTCAGGACAGTCAAACACACTTGTCCTCTTGGTAATTCTCTGGCTTAACCCAAGTTCACACTACACTGATTTAAGCCCAGATTTTCCATTCCTATACAGTGTTTTGAAGATTGCTGAGAAAACCCCAGATCAGAGACAAATTGGCATTTGCTCAGGGCTCAAATCAGCTCTCGATCGCTGTATGAATTGTCTAAATATACCATCTGAAAGACTTTCTGATGCCTTACAGATGCCTGAAAGTTATCTAGCAAGCTACATGTCTGGACCTGTTGGTTAGGCCAAATCCTGTTGTCTGGAAAGTGTTGTGACCTGTTTGTGAATGGCAATGACTGTGTTATTGCTATGCAGCCAATGAGAGGTGAGGGGAAACCCAGGAGAGGAGTGTCATGCACCAAATCAACAAATTTGGTGCATGCCAATCCATTTCCTCACCCATATTTTTCCCTCATTGCTTTTTTTTTTTGCTTGAAATCAGCACACAAACAATATGGATCGCTTGCTTCTTACTGACCTTCAGTTTTGGAAGAAAAACAAATTGTTTGTGTATGTTATCATGTTATTCCTCATGTAATTCTTGCTTGTGTTCTTGTGACAAAATGTAGTTTGGATGCCAGACAAACTGGTCAAAGATTCTTCTTGGTGAAAGATCTTGTAACGTGTGACCCCCAATCACTAATCAGCAGTGTAAACAGTACAGCGGTCTGATGTTATGTTGTGTGTCCATGGGTTTATTAGCCTGTATTTTAGCACAGCTCACAATGGAATTGTTTTGATCTCATTTCTGCACAAATAAAATACTTTGAACTTTTTGATTAGCAGAAAACAAGGATTCATCCCCTTCACTTTCTTTTACTTTTGCACATTTGTCACACTAAACTATTTCAGATCCTCTTACAACATGTAGTTGTCCAACACCAAAGTAGTGGTGCAATCATGAATGTTGATCTTATCTAAAGCAAGTCAAGCTTTAGATGTTTGTCTGGGTTCTTCTGTGACTTCCCAGATTGAGTTTTTGCTGTGCTCCTAGTGATATTTTGGTTGGTCAACCACTTCTGGGGAGTTTTGCCACTGTTCCAAGTGTTCTCTTTTTGTAGATAACGGTTCTCTCTCCAATCTGCAGTCCCAGAACCTTATAAATCGCAGTGAAACCCTTTCCAGATGGGAATTTATTTTGATCATGGCATAGTGTGCTGCTTCTTGAGACCTTTTAGCTGACTTAATAGAATCAACAGGGTTGGGAATAATCAAATGTCTAGGCTAATTGGTCACATTTATTAAATAAATTTGGTTAATTGGTTGATTATTTTTTCACATGAGGTCAGTTGGTGTTGGACAACTTTTTTCCTTCAGTAACAAGATTAAAAGATGTAGTTTGGGTTTACTCAGATTGGTTTTGTCTGATATTGAGTTTTGTTGGCAGATCTGAAACAATTTAATATGATAAATATGCAGAAATAGAAAAAATCTGTAGGAGTTAACTACCACCCACAGCACAAACTAGTAGATTTATTTATCAGCTGATCTATGCAACCCCTAATTAGCACTATGTACAGTATGCAAAGAGTGTTCCTTTGTAGTGGGCTGCACAACACCCCTTTGTGTTTTTAATGCGGTTACAAAGCCGCTTTGGTTCCACAACAATCTGCTTTGCCGAATTTGCATAAACTTTTAGGCTCATGTAGCATGTATGTGCTCAATATAAGCATTTTCTTATCACCTCTGTGTTTCAGTGTGGACAGAAAATGATAAAACTGTTAAATTGATAATGTGGACAAGGTCTAAAAAATGACTTGAGGTTATATGTGTGTGTGGGGGAGGTGTTATGTGTGTGCATTTCCTTTCACCTACAGAAACTGAAAGAATGGTGAAATCTGTGTTATATTATCTGCTGCTTTAAGAAGTCAGGGCACTGTTTTAAATGTGATTTATGATTAAAAAAGGAACTGTAAAATGATTTATTTTTGAACCTAGAAGTTGTATTTTTTGTGTCTCCTGTAGATGATGTTGTCAATCATGGTAGTGTAACAGTGTGCTGTACGTCCACTCTGTGTAGAGTGTGAAATGGAAGTGTAATTTTCTTGTTTTCTAATTTTCGGTGTATGTTGTAGAACCATTTGTTGATGTTTTTTAGTGCATGCCGACCCATGGTCATAATCTGTAAAAGAAAAGCTGGACTTGAATATTCGTGTAAAAGTTTAAAGCAATGTGAGACAGTCACATAAACATATTTATCTTCATAACATTTTACAACATGCAGCTTCTTCATTTTGTGCATCAATCAGGAGGAAAGCATTGCTTTCCGTTGAATGAAAAAATGTCACGAGGCAACAGCTGATACTGCAAACATATACCACATAGATAGCCACATAGATAGATATGTGAAATTTAACTTTGAAATATAATAAATTATATCTTTCCCGAGTGATACCAGCATAATCAGTTACATAAGTAATAGATAGTGATTCTGCTGGTATAAGCAGTAGTGATAATTATAATACCAAATCGAAGTAGTAATGATTAAATGTCAAAACCCCCTAAGACCTTACAGTCACAAAATTCAGTCTTTCAAAGTGTCATCATGTTTTGACGGTTAGTTAACATTATAGTAATGATAGTAAAGTCTGGAAATAAAGGTTATTTATAGGGTTCTCCCTTTTCAACAGCTGTGGCTAGTCAACCTTGGGAGATGGGGGGGTTGTGGAGACATTTTACTGATCTTTCAAAAAGCATTGGGAACAAAATGGCCCTTGACAAAAAGCATAGGCATGTCCCCAGCACCCCAGCATAAATGATGCCTATGAATTTATCACTCCAGAGAATACAGCTTCCATTTCACAGCCTTGTAGCTGACACTTGGCATCAGTTATGGTGACATTTGGCTTATGTGTGGCTGCCCCAGAGCATCCCATTGAATTGACAATGATTTTCTTTCTTTCTTTTTTATACAAGCTTTGTATGTGTAGAATACCTATGATAAAATGAGTATCTCAATCGTTTCATTCGGATGTTGGATATTTTTGGCTTTGGGACATATGCACTTAATAATAATGGTTAGTGTTGGTTATGATGATTGTGTGTGTATGTGTGTGTGTGTGTGTGTGTGTGTGTGTGTGTGTGTGCGGGCGTGTGTGTGTGTGTGCATGTGTGAGAGAGTGCATTGAAGGGATATTTTAGGGGTGTGTATGTGCGTGTCTTATTTGGAGCCAGAAAATCAGCTTCCCATCCTTCCCTTGCATCCACACCATCTTCACACCAACCTCCGTGGAAACCGTTGCTATGGCAGAGAGACGTAAACAGCAGGGATGAGCGTGTGATTATTTTGGCAGCAGACACCACCTCCACTCCCCCCCCCCCAACCTCCAACAGCACCTGTATCCATGACAACCAGGGAGAGGCTGTATTCGTGACCTGGGATAAAGACGACTTGAGTGTGTGTGTATGTGTGTATGTGTGTGTGTGTGTGTGTGTGGAACAGATGAATATTGCATCAACTCTGGAGTCAGACGCCCTCAGCTTCTCTGTCTGTACAACTGACTGATCATCTGCTCCAACAACACACACACACACACATCTGAGAAAAAAAAATGTCTAGACAGAATACAGGGGACACACATGTACACACAGACACACACACAGAGATCCTGCCCAAATCCTCAGCTTAATATTTTCTCCAGTTTTGTTTAAAATAATGATTAAACCCAATTTTAATAAACTGTTGTTAAAAGCTCATGCTGAAACTCCTTTGGCCTAAACATGATTTAATCACCTGATAGGTTTGTCTGCTGATTTGTAATGACATCATAATAGGGGAATATTCATGGAAGATTAAGCTATATTATCTTCCATGAATAATGACAACACTGCAACAGCAAATTCTACATTACTAGCTCTCTACTCAACCTAATGCAGTATTGTTTCATACCTCAGATTTGTTGACCTCTGAAGCCCTTTTCTGTTAGTTGCTTCAATGAGCTTCTCATGGACTCTGTTATTGGCTGTAATTAGACCGATAGGCAATCTATTTATTGTATTTATCTATTATTTCAGCATCAAAATCAGACTTTGAATTTTAAAAAACATCAAATTTCTAGCACTGATTTTTTTTTTTTCCGCCTCAGATTTTTTTCAATGTTGAAATAAATTCAGTGTAAAAAAATGACATATAAAAAATTCAACATCTCAAAAAAATTCAGCATAAAAAATTCAATCTCAGAAAATAATTCAGTGTAAAAAAAATTCAATGTCTCAAAAAATTCGGTGTAAAAAAATTCAGTATCAAAAAATTCAGTGTCAAAAGATACAGAGTCAACATCTGGGCAACCAGGGAGAAGCAATCGATCCCTGTCTCAATTCATCCAACGTCCAGCCAATCAGGTTACGCTCCACTGCCA
>JBBPCX010000135.1:33850464-33883384 GCA_037974365.1 Hydrocynus forskahlii | reverse complement strand
TCTCACTCTCTCGCTCTCTCTCCCCCCCCTCCCTCCCTCCCTCCCTCTCTCTTCCCTCCCTCTCTCTCTCCTGCAGGAGTTAAAGCCGCAGGGCCATTATAACCACGGCTACAGTGAGAGCGTTAGCCGTAAAAGCCATGTGGACGACTATAGCACCTGGGACATCGTCAAAGCTACTCAGTAAGTTACTCTTGGTAGCTGGAGGCCTAGTGGTTTGTGAGTTGCCCCTGCAATCAGAAAGTTGTAGGTTTGAATCCCAGGAGTGCTGTTGGCACCACTGAGGTACCCTTGAGCAAGGTGCCGTCCCCACACACTGTTCCCTGGGCACTGTTCCTGGCTGCCCATTGCTTCACTGGGTGATTGGGTTAAATGGAGAGAAGGAATTTCACACTTCGCACTGTGTGCTGTGGTGTGTTCACGTAGGACAATGGACACTTTACATTTACTCTATTACAGGTAACACACACAAGAAAAAACCCACTTGTGGTACTTTAAGCAGTGCCATGGGAAGCCTATTTTAGGACCCTAACAAGCTATTTTTGTAAATGAGATGTGAGAATGTGAAAGTATGAAAACCCTTCAGATAATGTAGAGTTCTTTACCAATTTAAGGATTCTTTCAGACGTTTTTCTGAATAAGTACACAGATACTTGTTCTCCAAAACTCCATGTTTACATTTTTTCATTTTAAGGCTTTTTTTCAGTTCCACATATGTCCAGTAGGGGGCAACAAAGTATCATTGAATGTCACAGAACGGGGTGTCGAACTCCAGTCCTGGAGGGCCGTGGTCCAGCACGTTTTGGTGACTTCCCTGCTCAGAAACACCTGGTTCACCTCGCCAGTTTAGTGAATGTGTTTGAGGAGGAGAACCATCAAACTGCTGGACACCGGCCCTCCAGGACCGAAGCTTGACACCCCTGTCATAGAAACTCCAGTTGAAGCCTCTCCTTCATAGTCAGCTTTTGTGTGCCACTTCAGTCAGGGTGTAAAATTAGCAAAAGGGAAATATTATTTTATTTACCACTATAAGATGGCAGGAATCTGTGTTCCCTTCCTCATGCATTGACATGAGGCTCTGAGGCTCTAGAGGCTTCAGTTACAGGCCACAGCATATTGTTCATTTTGTTTTTTAGCGTACAGTGTGTATATAGTACAGGGTATTTTTCTGGATATTTATATTTAGTGATTCTAGTAGCTTTTACAGTCAAGTATTACTATTCTTACACATTTGAGATGGTTCGCCTAGTGTGTATTCGTCTCAACCCTTTATCATACATTTACTATGTTTCTTTTCATGTAATCATTTCTGGTATTCTTGACACACACTTATGCTTAATCATCTTTTTCTCATATCATTAAACAGTGGTTTGAATGGTGTAAGAATCAAAAGTTCTCCAAAAAGTTAATTAACTATATTCATAGTGGATTCACAGAATTAGGAGTGGTAACTGAATAAACACAGTAAATGCACCAGCCTGTCTTTTCAACAGTGGGTGTCTCATCAGTAATGATGTTAATGCTATTGTTTTCTCTCTCTCTCTCTCTCTCTCTCCCTCTCTCTCTCTGTCTCTCTCTCTCTGTCTCTCTCTGTCTTTCTCTCTGCATACAGATATGGAATATTTGAGCGGTGTCGTGAGCTGGTGGAGGCAGGGTATGATGTTCGTCAGCCAGATAAAGAAAACGTAACACTCCTGCACTGGGCCGCCATCAACAACCGCATCGACCTGGTCAAGTCAGTCTGTCTGCCTTTAACCACACTGCACACACATACACAGCACCGCTCACCGCACGTTTACACTTTAAAATGGAAAAGCTCAGTAATTTATTCCAAACATGTATTAAACCCAAGTAATTTGTTTTAAAAGTTTTTCATGAATAATGTAAAGTAATCTGACAGTAATTTTCAATTTAAAGTAATTTAAACAGATTACAGAGATTTAGGTAAAGATCATTTATAAAGATGGCACTTAACCAGGTTAAAGAATTTACAAAAATCTCAATCATAATTGTTATTTACCGCAATTTCTTTAGTAATTTAAATTAGTTTAATTACACACAATTTCAGTAAAGCAGATTACTTGTAAATGAAATCAGTTATTTAGGTTAACCTAATTTTATAAATATTTTTACAGTTTACTTTGATTGTTTTTCTTAAACACATTCAGGCTGTAATAAAGGAACAGTATAGATTTACAAGATGTAAACAGGTCGACACTATGCTCTTAGATCCTTGAATTCCTTGCCAAACTCAGAAGCTACGCCAAGGATGGACACAAGTTGCTGAACAGTGCAGACAAGGTTTTAAATGCCTCCAGTCCAAACCAGTGTGACCTAAGTTGATCCGCACATCACTGCTATTCAAATCCAAATCTTTAAAATGCTTAATGCCTGTTCGTAGCCAGTTCTTAAAGACAGTACCTTTTGTGCGATGAGTGTCTTACTCAACATACTATAATCTTGCTTCTGTCTTCTAAGGAATATAGTGAGGTTTCTAAATTGCCAAGAAGTTACCGTGATGGATTTAGCTTTTAGCGTATTGTCCTAATTGTCTGACAAGCAATTTTTTTCATCTGAGTTATCCATTCTCTCATTTGAAGACAGTAACCACGGTTATTTGGATGCAGTGACATTCAGCTTTCATAGAGGTAGTGCTACGCAACAGAACTGTTAACAGCTATCTGTCTTGGTGAAAGTGATGTGGATAAGAGTTCAGTCATTAATTAGCTATAGAGCTAATTTCAGTTAAAGGCCCTGCACTTTTTACTTCTTACTCAAAACCATAATCAGTTAGCAAGTCTGATTATCTGCACACATGTATTGATATAAAGTGCATAAAATTACCTCTGAAGGTTTAAAGGGGACATGCAAACCTCACTTTAGTTATAATAGGTCTATGGGCTATAAAAACATGTTCATGAAGTTCTTTGCACAAAATCACTCTCACATACAGGTCTCCAGACAAAATAAAAACCTTTTCATAATATTTGGATTGATATCTGTGTGTAGATTTAACTCTAATATTATGATTCATATGTGCTCATATGTGGTTTTGTGTATGTGTGTGAGAGAAGGCGAATGCTTAACTCTTCTCCGTGCTTTTTGATAGATACTACATTTCAAAAGGTGCTGTTGTGGATCAGCTTGGTGGAGACCTCAACTCAACACCACTGCACTGGGCTACAAGGTCAGATGTGTGTGTGTGTATGTGTGTGAATATGATGTGTTGCATCAAATGCAGAGGTTTTTGTTTTATTATCCATTTATATTTTAACATTTTTTTGTTTTTTAAGAAACTACAACATCAAATTTTAAAGATACATACACAAGTATAAAGTGTTTGTTGGTGTGTGTTTTCCTCTACAGGCAGGGCCATCTCTCCATGGTGGTGCAGCTGATGAAGTATGGAGCTGATCCATCTCTGATTGATGGAGAAGGCTGTAGCTGTGTGCATCTTGCAGCCCAGTTTGGACACACATCAATCGTAGCTTACCTTATAGCTAAAGGACAGGTACACACATCTGTCAGGCTTTTACTCATAGCTAAAAAAACATGGAGCATATTCAAGACTTACCTCATAGCTATAGGACAGGTATGAACACCCCTCAGGTGTTGCCTCATAGCTAAAGGACAAGGACAGACAGGTACACATATCTATAGATCTATACTTCATAACCAAAAGTCAGCTGGCCTGTAGCTGGCCTGGCTAAAATCTCCCTATGTGATTTACTGAATTAAATTAAGACTCAAGTTAAGGTTAGACCAATAGGGTGCAGTTTACAGTTCAAATAAGCTTGGATCTCCCATAAGCATCATGGTTACTGCCATCAGCAAATCAGTTCTCTTTTATTCAGTCACACTGGGGGAGTTCTAACTACCATCTGTCCACCAGTGAAGTGCTGCCATAGCATCATAAAGGCAGGGACCATATAATTTTTCTTTCCCAGTAAAAGGACGACTAATAACACCCTCATACTACTAATAAATGCCCTCATTGGAGTTTTTGTTTGCTTTGCTGAGAAACTTCAGTGCAGTGACAACGAGCAAAAAAAAAAAAAAAAAAATCCACAGGGAAATAACACGAAAATTCCACGAAGACAAAGAAATACAGCCTACAGATCGTCAGTGTGAAAATTATACCCTAGAGACCATTAACAAAAAAATAGCTTCAGGCCTTTCATTCAAAATCATAGCCTGCAAATCACTGATACAAAAAAAATACAACATACAGACCATTAATACAAAAATTGCAGCCTACAGACCCTTAACACAAAATGAAAGCCAATTAATGCAACATGACTGCCTACAGACCATTAATCCAAAAACATGTATAGATGTAATTAATATAAAGCACAATCACCCTGAGATTTTCTGAATTTTTTTTTTCTAACTCTGCCTCCCTGTCATGTTTCAGGATGTTGATATGATGGACCAGAATGGCATGACTCCTCTTATGTGGGCAGCCTATCGAACACACAGGTGTTTTTTTCTTTCCCTCTCCTGTTTGTGTTTTAATTTAATGTGTAAACTTCAAGTGCATCTCACTCTCTTTCTCTGTCTCCCCTTCTCTTCCTATCTCCTTTTTCTCCTTCGTCCCTCCCTTTCTTTTTCCCTTCTTCACTCACTCTCTGCTGCAGCGTGGACCCGACACGATTGTTGTTGACGTTTAATGTGTCAGTGAATTTGGGTGATAAGTACCATAAGAACACTGCACTCCACTGGGCCGTTTTAGCAGGAAACACCACAGTGATCAGCCTGCTACTGGAGTCCAACGCTAATGTAGACGCTCAGAATATAAAGGTCAGTCTGGTTATGCCATCACTTTTACTGTTTAAGCAGTTCTAATAAACTCATCTCCACTAATGTCCAGGAATAATGTGCTATAAAACAGCGCTGTTCAGTTATTACAGAACTAATATTACAGTGCTGATCTATTTTTACAGTACTAGCCAATTATTGTAGTACTGATCCATTTTTCTAGTACTGTCTTATTCTTAGAGTGCTTGTTTGTTGCAGGGTTAGGGTAAGGTACCAATCTGTTGTCACAGTACTGATTTTTTTCAAAATAGCTGTATTACATCATGGGACTGATCTATTGTTAAATTAAAGGCTGTTTCTCCCATTTTCCCATACTGACCCCTTCCACTATTTCTTTTTTGTTAGGGAGAAACTCCTCTAGATCTGGCCAAACAGAGGAAAAATGTATGGATGATTAATCACCTGCAGGAGGCAAGACAGGCTAAAGGCTACGACAGCCCGTCTTACCTGAAAAGGCTCAAAATGGATAAGGTGAATTTGTCATGTTTTTCATTATCTTGTTTGCACTCACTGAAAGTGAAGAAACGTGGTTGATGCATGGGTTTACCAATAAAAAATAAGAGCATGTTTCAGTATAGTTTAAAGAAAGGAGCTAAGTTTGGAACTGGAAACAGGTTGTAAGAAACTTTTTTTTTTTTTTTTTAAATAAATTTTTTATTAATATTATTGTTACTTTGACATCTTTTAGTGTACCGGGAAATCAATAATTAGAACATGGTATACTTCAAAACGTACTATAGACTATACATGTACTACAGGTTATGTCAAAGAAAGATCCATACAAAAACCTTCAGAGAAGTACAACAGTCCGTAACACGAAGAGGCAATTAAAACCAAAGCAGGGAACTGTAAGTACAACTATAAAGTATAAAATAGTAATGAAATATAAAGAAAAGAACCAAGTAGAACAAAATGAAATAAATAATAAAAAAATAAAAATAAATAAAAATAAATAAATAAATAAAAAGCCCATAAGACTAGAGTCTGGGGGGGAAAAGGGGAAATCTCCTCACATCAAATCAGTAGACTTTTGAGTTTATCCAAAGTTTGAGCCCAAAGACGAATGGTGTCCTCTCTTGCCCCATGAATACGTGCAGTAGACAATTCAAGATATACCACGTCTATAAATGTATGAACCCAACATTTCTTATTAAGAGCATGTGGATGTTTCCATCTTGTTGCTACTAATTTCTTGGCAGCTGTCAAACCTGCTAAAAACACACGTTTCTGGGTTTTAAGTTGAGTGTCAGATAAATCATTTAAAATAAAGACAGATGGGGACAAAGGGACGGAAACATTTAGCAAAGTGGACAAATTTTCTTTAACCATGTTCCAAAACTTAGCAACCCCAGGGCAGGTTGTAAGTAACTTTAATACTTTTCTTCACAAATAAGCCTAAAATCAAACTTGCAAAAATGCAGAACTGAGTTAGGCTAGGAAAATAACAGAAAGAATGAACAAAAGAGGGCGCCACATTACTTGAGCTCTGCTGGAATGTTTACAAGCTGTGAATGCGTCCCTGTCACTTAACAGGAAGTCCTTCCCTTTTGGCTCCACCTTGTAAGTGTATATTTAGAAACTGTATATTAACAGGTTAGCCATTCTGTAGCCCAGGGGTGGGCAAGTCTTTTAGTGTCCAGCATAGTTTGGTGAATTTCCTGATTTGATTTATTTTTAATGCCCAGATTTAGTGGGTGTGTATGTGCAGGGGAACTTCTACACTGTGCTAGACGCTGGCTCTCTAAGACTTACACCCCTGTATTAGAGGGTGGCTGATACAGATGCTAGCTGTAGCCCTTCATTAGTGGCCACGTTCTGACAGAGCATCATTTCTGATTGGTATGTGTAAAAACCCCAGCAACATCACTGTGCCTGATAAACAGTGCCACACACAAAAGCACGTCAGTGTCACTGCTGAGCTGAGAATGTTCCACCACCCAAATAGTATCTAGTCATCAGTGTCACGCAATTAAAAAATAATCAAATTAATTACAAGCTCTGTGATTAATTAATCTAGATTAATCGCACACATTTTTGCTGTAAAAGCATTTTCAAATTTAAATGAATTTGGGCATATGAGTGAATGAATAATCAACATTACAGACTTTCAATGCCTCTTTTCTTTAACTGTCTCTGCACTGTTCACGTGCAGTAATGGTCACAGCAATCAAAAATATGACCTGAGGGGAAAAATAAAAAATGTGTCAGCAAGAACAATGATAGAACGAAGTCTATCTAAAAGGTGCAGTTTAAGACAACGTACATTTTAATGTGGGGGTGCACTGCACTCAGCGTCTCGCGTGTTTCACTCATACGGAATATGAGTTACGGTGTTCTGATGACTTATGCTACCATGTGGAAAAGTGCTCCCTTTAAGTTCATACAGTTTATAGCCAGTTTACAACACAATGTTTATAACACAATGATGAGAAATAGTCAAATAATATGCATAATCAGAGAAAAATATACTTTATTTAAATGAGAAGAGCCTAGATAGGTAGATCTTTAGAGGTGCAAAGAGCCAGTTTATAGTCCAGTGAAGCAGGACGCAGGCTACTTCAGATTGTGGTGATTCTAGACAGTGCTGATGTTTCCCAGCTTCAGACAGCATTCTGCAAACTGCAGAAAAAAGGCATTTTAGAATCAGATTCCAAAAACTGTATTGATCCAAGAGGAAATTGGTTATGGAATGACTGCAAAGACACAGACCCCAGAGGAATGACACACACTCATAGGCCCTTGAACTGTGCACTGAAAACAGCATGTAAGAGCAAAAAATTACATGTACAAGTCGAAAGTAACAGTTAAAAGAGATTTTAAGATATTAGTCACAGTAAACCAGTGACTAGAACGCAAGAGAGCTCAGATAAACCAGCTTCTCTAACGCTAGGTAGCACTGAATCCCAAGACTGTGGAATTGCACATGCACAGAAGGGCACAGTAGCACATCTCGATAGGTAGCATGTTTCGACGGGACACCGGACCGGGTTAAAGTCATGTGGCGTGATCAGCGTTAAATTTTTTTTACCGCAGTATTTTTTTTGTGATGAATTGATCGAAATTAAAGCGTTAATTCAACACCCCTAGTAATTGTACATCTGTATAGTGCACCTATATAGTAAAGTGAAGTAAAGTGGCGCTATATAATCACACGTGAACACACAGTGTGAAAGATGTGAAATTCTGTCTTTGCCTTTAACCCATACACCAAGCGAAGCAGTGGGCAGCCGCCAACGAGGGGCACCCCAGGGAACAGTGTGTGGGAATGGTAGCTTGCTCAAGGGTACCTCAGTGATGACACTAGCAGTCCTAGGCTTCGCACGCACGACCTTCTGATCACAGGGGCCAAGCCCTAACCACTACGCCACCAGCTGCCCTCAGTAGCATGGCTAATGAGTGTTGCTAAAATATGTGTAATAAACTAGACACGTTTGTTTGTTTGTGCAGGAGTTCCGTCAGAAGGTGATGTTGGGGACCCCGTTTGTTGTTATCTGGCTGGTTGGCTTCATTGCTGACCTGGACATTGACTCATGGCTCATTAAAGGACTGATGTATGCTGGCGTATGGCTTACAGTGCAGTTTTTATCCAAGTACGAATTCCACATACACGCATACACGCAACCAGCCTTGGTAGAAATATAGGTTATGAATACAGTTGTTGAACACACTGATAGCATCACCAGATACTTCAGCTATTCGCAATTTTCCACACTGTTTGTCAGAAAACTATGCTTGCAAGTTTGCTAACCTAGACTGAAGTGTAGTAGATAAGGTTGGCTAAAATAAGCAGTCATCTCTAAGACTAAAGCTCCTTCATGGATAAGTTTTTTCTGTTTGTTTGAGGTATTTTTTCTTCCTTCAGGGTAAGTTTGAATTTTGCTCAAACACACCTGATTCGTTAGTCGCCAGTTTGGGGATAACGTGGTGAACTTGCTGGACTGTGGCAAAATTTGCTTCTAACAAACATGTAAAACCCTCTCCAAATTCCTCTAGTTTGTACTCTTAACATCCAGAGTAAAATCGTTTAACTACAGTGCAAATACATATTTGCATTAAAAGTTTCTGGAACATAGCTGCCACTTTTCGCCACACCACCTTTATTCTGGCTGTATCATATCAACTGAGAAAAACAGTGGCCTTATTCAGCTACTGGTAACCTTTTATCAGTTTTTATCACTAGCATTTACATTTATGGCGTTTAGCAGGTGCTCTTATCCAGAGTGACTGGTGAAAGTGCTTTGTTGTCTGTTCGGAGAACATGTCCTGGCTAGTACAAATAGATTAGAGTCCAAACTACGCTTGAGCTAAGGCACAACCAGAAACAAGAATCAATACCTGAATAGAAAAATAAACAATACAGAAATAAGACACTGCTTAAGCTAAGTCAAGTCAGAACTCCCTAAAGCTAGAGGAAAAACCTTTGGAGGAACAAAGACTAAAAAGAGGGATTCAGCCTTCACAGTGCTAAAACGTTACCGTTTCCCTCATCATCTGGTTGGAGTGCTGTCATAACATTTGCTAAATTGTGGTCGGTGAATTACATTCACTCATGTCAGTTTAAACTCACCTAAATAACGTTCATGTTCTCTTGCTCTCTCCCCTCTCTTTTTTTAGGTCATTTTTCGATCACTCCATGCACAGTGCCCTGCCCTTGGGTATTTATCTGGCCACTAAGTTCTGGATGTATATCACCTGGTTCTACTGGTTCTGGAATGATATCCTTTTCATGGATTTCATACTGATGTGCTCTCATACACCTCACTGATATTCATTTATTTAGTACGACTGAGTGATTGAGCAGGCTGAGTGTGGTTTCTGTCTAGTTCTGTTAGAAGTTAAAGACTAAAGGCCTTTGGGGCTGCTGCATATTGTAATAATGCACACTGCAGTGCTGAAAGTGTGTTATAATATTAAAACACACGCTGCTAAAGAGCATGTGATCCAGGGCTGGTTCTTACGTTGTGTCTGGAGAATAGTGGGGATCAGGGCCTGCATGTGTGTTCTGGTTCAGTGCGGGTCACTCTGTAACTGTTCTGATTAGAGATGGCAATTCTGACTAATTTTGCGGTGATGGACTTTCCACGTTTTGTCTTAGTTTTGTCTGTGTCCGTACTTTAGTTACGTACGAAAGTCTATATTTACCAAAATTTCAACATCTGGAAGAAAAGCTGAGAAAATTGAGCTCTTGATGTAAAGTTCTGAATGTTGCTGCAGCACACCAATATTGCTACTAGCAGAGGGTTTAAAAATAAGGAACATCCGGTTTGCCGTTTTCCATACTGTCTACTTGGCTTATTTACAGTTGCCCCGCTCCAGCCTTCTCAACCACATCCTCAACACTGCCTCCGTAACAGTTCATTCTTAACAACACAAGCTTAACTCTTACATTTTACACCTCTATTAAAATTTCACAGCACTTCACTAAATTGTTGGACTGTATAATGAATGCTTTGAAAGTGATCAGTGTTGAAAATTCAAGGACCCATATACATCCTCTGTTCCACGAATGGTAAATGGGGAACTGCAGAGCTTTGAGTTTGACAAGTTTGAGAGTTTAGTCTCAAGTTTTCATGGGCGGTGTATCAGACAGTTTGATGGACAATTTTGACATAGTTTAGTGTGGATTTGTTGCGCAGATTTATTGTTAAAACTAACACCTTAAAAATTGCTAAAATCACATGTGTGGTATTTTAGTACTTCCAAACCTAGAAATGAAATTTCAGTATAAAATGTAAAATTCATGACTTTATAGTAAAGTGTGTTATAGTCACACTTTTGATGTTTTGACCTGTCAAGACATGGCCAGTCTCCTTAATTCTTCCCACATCTGCCATTCATCACCATCCATCTGCCGTTCCTGCTCAACAGCCTGGCTCTCTTCTACAACTTTGGGAAGTCCTGGAAATCTGACCCCGGTATCATCAAAGCGTCCGAGGAGCAGAAGAAAAAGGTCAGGGGCTGAAGGTGACCCGAGGGCGGAAAAATAAGCCAAAGCTCTGAAAATGATATGACTTATACTGTGTGGTCCTGGGTGATAAGGTGCTGAGAGGAAAGAATTAAAGAATCCCTGATAAACAAGCAGGGATTCATTACACACACCGGTGCTGCAGAGTGCTGCTTAATGAGTGAACAGTTTTGGCAAAATATCAAATTCACACAATTTTCTGCTTACCCCAGCTTTAGTTCCAATGTCAGCCAAGATATGTTTGGAGTCCAAATTTTGTTTCTTTGGTGCTTTGTAGCTTTGAGGCTTGCTTTGCTAACATACACAGTCAGTACTAACCAAAATAATTTTCACGAATATTTGCCCCCAAACTTCAGTCCTCTCGAATCATATCCTGCTCTTAATTACTGTTTCAATGACTTACTGATATAACACATTAAGACTTACTGTGAGGTATTAAAAAAAACTTGACAACACCATTTTAGACACTTGTTATGCCCTGCAGAATCTGACTCCTCATACATGCACATCATGCAGACATACAGACCCATTTGCTAGTCCTGTTGTTTAGGTTCATAAAATTCGAAAGATTCGAAAGATCCAAGATTAAGAAACAGAAATCGTGAACATAATCTGTAGTGTCCATGTTCCTGTGTAACGTGCAGTTTTTTAGTGTTATACTTGCCGATAAGATGTGGGTGACTATTGATTATGAGCTATCAAACATTGTTAACCTCCCATCTCCAGCTCTAATCCATTTTTGTTTCAGCCTTGTCTTGAATCCACAAATCAAGAGTACCAGACTATTTATTAATGTGGGTGTTGAGGTATGAAAGCCAGTGCAAACATGAGGGGAAAGTCCTTTCAGCTTAAAGCTGACAGTCTTTTTGAGCGGTGTCTTCACCTATTTAAACTTGTCATTTCACCGCCAGTCTCTCTTTTTCTCTTTCTGTTTCACCCTCTGTCTTACTCTATCTCTCTCTCTTGTTGTCTTTCTCTCTCTATCTCTCTCTTTCTCTTTCTGTCTTTCTCTATCCAGACTATAGTAGAATTGGCAGAATCAGGCAGTCTGGATCTGAGCATATTCTGCAGCACTTGTTTAGTAAGTACTGCGCTGTTTCTCTTTCATACATTCTACTGTTTAAACTGTCGCTTCAGTCCTCCTATGTTTGAAATTTAATATGCTGATAATCAAATGATGTGCTTTACTTGGCCATTTAAATGAACATACTGTCATAACACGTAATGACTACCTGCATTAACCCTTTCTGTAATGGACTCTGTTCAGATACGGAAGCCCATCAGGTCCAAACACTGTGCGGTGTGTAACCGGTGCATTGCCAAGTTCGATCACCACTGTCCATGGGTAGGCAACTGTGTAGGTGAGTTTCCTAAAGCCTAGACCTTAACTCCAATTCTTAAAGACTACACCCTGACTCTTAACTCCTACTCCCCATACCCTAATCCGTAAAGTTCTAGGGAACACACATTTGGGTTTTCCTGTAGTAGTGTAAGTAGTTTATTCTTGTTCCACTGGGTATACAATATACACAATATCTACAGAGTATGTCTTAGAGTATGTCCACTAAATGGCTTTCTCCCTTTTCTCTATAAATTGGGCAGTTCTAAACTTGAGTCGTGTAGCAGAATCAGAAAAGTTTATTGATCCCGGAGGAAATTGCTCATGTGATGACTGCCACAACACACAAAGACAAAGCGAGACACAAGATACAGAGACACAAGTATAATGTAAAATAAGATAAGTTAAAAAAAAAATCTAAATAAAAAATTGTAGAAGGAAATCCACCACAACATGAATACACTATGCTATATACAGAAATGTTTGGTATAATATCTATCTATAAGTAATGCAGCTGAATGAACAACTAGTGACACAAATTGTAGTTTGGAATAAGTTACTGCAGTATTAGAAAATCAATAGTAATTAAGTACTATTCAGTAATATTAAGTAATCAAGTGATATTGACCAAGTAGTAATATTGCTCATGAAGACTATTGCACATAAGAAATTGCAAGTTATTAAGTGATTTAGCACCCATTTAGAGAACAACATGTGATATTGCACGTAATAATGTTTTAGCACATGGTCAGAACCTTGCACAGTATTGCACATAGTAGACTGTTGCACATCATAGCAAAAATAATGCACAAGTCTTTCACACAATTATAGTTTTTTAAACCCGTAATAAATATACAAAAAGAAGCAGCAGTCAATTGAACAATTATTATGTGGGTGTGTGACTTACCAGCTGCAAGGCTGATGCAGCTTCTCCCACCCACACAACTGTAACAAAACCAAATTCTATGTGATCTCTCTGTGTTAGAGTCAGAGACATGTAATGACCAAGCAAACAGTAAACCATTGTAACTGAGCATAATCAATAAGTGATCTCATCTGTTTGCCTGTTTTCTGTCTGTTTTTTTTTTTTGCTCATGCACATTCAGCAGTCAGGTGACCAATAAACGTATCTTATTTCAAACATTGCCATATGCTCTCGTATGCAAACAGTATATTTAGGTCACAATATCTATTTTTTTATTTACTGGAATAAACGAAACATAAAGTGCGCCACGCTGTTATGTTTAGTTTTGCTTCAGTGGCGTACAAAGCTGGAAGTGTTACACTTGGTTGGAATATAAGGACCATGTCCAGGTAGTTCTCATATAGGCCTAAACCAGTGATTGTCAACTGGCGGCCCGCGGGCCACATCCAGCCCACTAGAGCTTTCCGTCCGGCCCCTGATGGAAAATAAATGGACGTCTATGGAGCTAGACGGCTAAATTCTGCACTTGCCCACGGAAGTGTTCTGAGAGTGGGAGTTCTCCTTATATTAAAATGTATCTGATATTTCTGAATCAGGAATAGCCTAGTGAGGAGGGAAAAGTATGTTCCTACATTTTTTTTTTCTAAATCAAATGAAACAAGCCTTCAATCTGTCAGTCATCCGCCAGTCCGGAGTTATTAGCCGAAAACCGCTCATTTCGCCTCTGTGTACTTTTGTCTGAGGTGAACGTTTTTCGGCTAATAACTTCGGATCTCCGGAACTCAACATTTAGAGCTCAAAAATCCCACATTTAGAGTCAACGTTTGTAAGATTTTACATTTAGAGTGCAGCATTTAGATTTAAGATTTAACATTTAGATATATATTTAACGTTTAGATATATATTTAACATTTAAATTTAACATTTAACATTTACGAAGCAAGAAAATATACCTAATCGTAAGTTTTTTTTTGTTTTGTTTTTTGCGCTAAAAGATGAAAAAATGACACCTCTAAATTTAAGCTGTTTTTACAAACGGCACCCCATAAGCATTTGGCCCTCACATTGTCTGCCGAGGAAAAACTCTGGCTCTTGGACAAATGTAGTTGACGACCCCTGGTGTAAACGGTGATTTTTACATTTCTGTCTGGTTTTTTTTCTATTCAAACTTTACTGGATGTTGATCACACTCAGTTTTGGTGTCACAGAAACCGTTTTAGTATTTTACACTGTCCTCCCTGGGATTTTAAACCATATATAGTAAACCCCCGACATTCACGGGGGTTATGTTCCAAGAGCACCCTTGTGAATTGGTACAAAAAAAAAGCCTAAAGATGCCTATTTGTACAGTGTAAACCCTAAATTTGCCTCCAAATAAAACTTTAATTTCATTTTAAACAGCTCAATACATTACCCTTAAGGAAAATGTATAAACAGTACAGTAATTCATGCAAGCGCATGTTCTTTGGTATAAGCAGGGTAAATACAATTTAATTTACAGTAATAAAAATACAGGGCTTTAGGAAGAATAAAACGAAAATCCTGAGAACACTTAGTGAAATACTCAAGACGCTCCACGGGGGAAATTGTTCTGAGGCGGGAATTCTGGACTGCAGCTGCATCACAGGGCAGCAGCCAATCAGCAGCAAGGAGAAATTAATAACGTTCTCACATTGACTACTTTCAAACCACCCATCTCTGAGTGCAGCGATATTTCACCATCCCAAGATGCACTTTCTTTGTGTTCTCTGGACAGTACCAAAAAATGTATATGGAAATGAAGCTGAATTTGCAATAATATTTTTTACAAAATGAGTAAATTGTATATTTTTAATAATTTAGCACTAAAATGCATAAAATATATTGCCACAAAAAGAAAAAAATGCAGAGGATATCTGCGGTTTCTGCAAATTTAAATATTTTTTTCTGATAAATTAATTACTGACTTGTTCCCCAGCCTAAATGACAGAACGGGGTTATGCTTTTGCGTTCAACCGGCCAATGAAATGTTATGTTTACACTAAGTTTAGTACTGTAGAATGAACCTCAGGGTGCTTATGGGAAATGTGTTCTATTTCTATTACAGTCCAGTGTTGTGCTGTTGTTAACCCTTTCCCTTGACATAGTGTAAGAAAAATTCAGAAACAAAGAGAGCAGAATTAATTCTCTTTCTCTCTTTCTTGTTCTCTCTCTCTCTCTTTTTTACTGTCCCTCTCTTTCTTTCTCTTTTCCTCCCTCTTTTTTTCTTTTTCTCTGTCTGCTGTATGCAGGTAGTGGAAACCACCGGTATTTTATGGGCTATTTATTCTTTTTGCTGTGTATGATCTGCTGGATGATGTATGGCTGCATTTGCTGTAAGTTTCTCTCTCTCTCTCTCTCACACATACACACACACACACACACATTCCCACGTTGTATGAAGTTTATCAACTAGGTGTGTCAAAGCGATTAAAAAATAATCTAATAATTACAAGATCTGTGATTAGAACTTTAAATGAATTTTGGCATTTGAGTGAATGAATAATCAGCATGACAGACTTTCAACATCTTGTTTATTTAATAACTGTTTTTACACTGTTCATGTGCAGTAATAGTCACAGCAATTAAAATATGACCTAATATGCTGAAGGGGGGAAAAAAAGCTTCAGTAAGATCAATGATAGAACCAAGTCCATCTATAAGGCACAGTTTAAGACAATGTACATATGAGAACGGGTGTCAGACGCATTTTAATGTGGGGTTGCGCTGCACGCGGCATCTCGCGTGTTTCACTCATACATCACTCCCTAACATAACAGTTCTGGTGTTCTGGTGATTTATGCTGCCTTGTCGAAAAATGCTACCTTTAAGTTTATACAGTTCATACAGTTTATAGTCAGTTTATAACACAGACAATGATGAGAAATGGACTAATGATATGCATAATGAGAAGAACCTAGATAGATCTTTAGAGAGCCAGTTTATATTCGGGTTCTAACACTGAGAAATGCTACCATGAAGCAGGACACAGGCTACTTAAAATTGTGCCATGCTTCCAGCTCAGTGATGTCTAGACAGTGCTGATGTTTCTCAGCTTCAGATAACATTCTGCAAACTGCAGAAAAAAGGCATTTTAGAATAAACTTTATTGATCCTAGAGGACATTGCTTACCTAATGAAGGCAAAGACACATAGAGACACAGACCCCAGAGTAGCGACATACACTTTTACAATATTAATCACCATTACCATCATCAACATGTTTAACAGCGCAGCAGTCGAATGTCTGGTTCTGAATTAGAGCATGCACGATGAAGTGCGTAGTAGTACTTTCTGTTTTGGAAGAACAGCTGGGTCATGTGTGTATGTGACGTTACTATACACTAGTGAGGCTGCAGAACTACCGGCTAATTTAGAATTGGGGGGCTTTAACTCTGTGACATGCGTGTCTGTGTATCCTTTAGAGAAGCTTTAATAATCTGAATTGTAACATAGAACTTCATCACAAATAAAGTTAGTTGTACGTAATTAGTATATAGTACATAAAGTTAGTGTTAATCCTCTTAATCAGTGCACTGTAGGTAATGTTTAACTGTCAAACGTTCAAATAAAGTGTACTGTATTTAAATCTTATTCTGGGTTGTAATGCTATTTTATGTGTTTTCCCTCAGACTGGCGTCTGCATTGCGCAAGCAGCTACAGCAGAGATGGATTGTGGGTCTACATTACTCAGATCGCCACCTGCTCACCCTGGATGTTCTGGATGTTTCTTAACAGCGTCTTCCACTTTTTGTGGGTGGCAGTACTCATTATGTGCCAGCTCTACCAGGTCAGACAGTACACACCAGGCCTTTATCTGTTTGTGTGACTGTGTGTAAAACTGTGTGTTAAACTGTGTGTTAAACTGTGTGTGTTTGCAGATTGCTGGTCTGGGCATCACTACTAATGAGCGGATGAACGCAAGACGCTACAAACACTTTAAGGTCACAGCAACATCTATCGAGAGTCCATTCAAGTGAGTTTCCACACATTACACATTTTCATCTTTTGTAAACTGTAAAATATGAACAATTAACACATTTTACACTTTACACACTGCACAGTTTACGCAGAATGCTGTTTGCACAATTCATACATTTTGCAGTTTTTACATGTTTCCAAATGACACATATTTTACACAACACATATTTTATATAAATACTAACATTTTAACTTATGGTTACAGTGTACACACTTAACCCAATTTGGATTGTTTTGTTTACATATGCATATATTTTATGCTTTTGTGCTTTTCCCCCACATTTTATAGTTTCTGCAATTTACAGTTGACGTTTTATGCATTTAACTCTTTATGCATTTTTACAATTAAGCAGTGATATTTTGTTAATGCTCATTCACGTGTGTGTGTATGTTGCAGTCACGGCTGTGTGCGGAACCTGATCGATTTCTTTGAGCTGCGGTGCTGCGGCCTGTTGCGGCCGGTGGTTGTAGACTGGACAGTCCAGTTTTCGATAGAATATGATCAAACATCTGGCTCCGGATACCAGCTGGTTTAACACAGCCATGGAGCGGGCAAGAGAGACAGACACACATAGAGAGGGAGAGGGGAGAGATGACAAATGTTCAGCACCACTGTGTGTGTATGTGCGCTTGTGTGCGTGTGTGTGTGTCCACGTGTGTGTGCGTGTGTGTTTTGGGGGATTTTTCTGGGTTATTGTCTTTGCCCAGAAAGACTGTAGTATACACTCATCAGCATATTAGCATGCTGCTAACACAAACTGCCGCCAAACACACACTCACTCACACACACATTTTCCCCTTCGTCCTCTTTCCAGTTGCTGCAAATCAGTCCCCCAACACACACGCACACAGTTTACTTATATTTTAACATCACTTTTTTGCCTCCTGTGGAAGAATTCATTTCATTCTGACGTTGTTTGTATTTGCTTTTCAGACCTTTTTACTCTGGTTAAACTGTAGGTCATAAGATGTGTGTGTCTGCGTATGTATGTGGTGTTATAAAATGGACAGTGGAGTTTGACATGCTGTTTCTGTCTCACACACAGAGCAAGAATATTTAAATCCCTTTCAGTGGTTTGAAGTGTGTTTAGTCTCAAATTAATAATGTGACCATATTTATTTTAACTTTATTTAATATTTTCTAAAATTATCTTAAAACCATGTTGTGCTTTTGCATTAATTTTTTAATTGAAAAGTCTGTTTATATAAATGTATGAGTTCTGTGTGTGTGTGTGTGTATGTGAGAATGTGAGAGTGAATCAAAGGCTGCACAAAATGGGAAATTTTTTCAACATTTCATTTTTTTTTAAATCTGTCCTGAGTTGGCACTGCATCCAAGTTTTTACTAAACAGATAAAATTTCACCATGAAGAGGAACTGAAGGCTGGAGTGAATGACAAAACGGTTGACCACAATTTCACTTTCACCTACAGGAGAGGCTCTTAACCTTTTTTCATTTACACTCCATTTAAGTGGTGTTGTTTTTTGTTTTTTTTAACAACATGAAGGGGGTTGTTTTTGCATTGGGCTGTCATTACTGGAGAATCATGGCTTTCCAAGAGATGTTTTTTTTAATGTAGTGTTTGTTTTTTGTGTTTTTATTTTGATATTCTGTTAAAGCCCTGCCCCCTCCCTGCTCCTCTCTTGCTGGATGCTCCGCAGTGTGAGCTGGACGGACTGAACTGATGTAAAGAATGTGTATCTGTACATAAAACTACATTTCTGTGATTTTTTTTTTCTTTTTTTGTCAGTGTTAGTTGGACCTGAGTGTTATTTTGTTTTTTGTTTGTTACCAAAAAGAAGACTATAACCGCAGTGTATCTGACTCTAGCTGTTAGTGGTGTGTGCCACAGCTGTTTATAAGCATTTTAACCTGCATCTCCAGTGCATGAGCGAAGCTTGGGGCCGTTGCTATAGTAACCATGCCCTCACCTGCCCTCCCCCCCCCCCCCAACAGCCAGGCCGGCTGGGTGTCTGTAAATAGTGAATGTTCAGTATTTGCAAGTATGTTAATTTTGTAAATTTTTTTTCTTCCTTTTTTTACATCTTGGGCTCCGTTTGTGTATCATTAGTGTTTGTCCTTTCTGATCTGCAGAGTTTCATTACGTCCACTCTGTGGAAATGTGGTATATTTGAATGTTTCATTAATATTAATAGATGGGAGGGGTTTTTTGGTCATTTTGCTGGATCTGTTCTATCACTGGATGTATAAAGTGTAGAGAAAATATCCACTCGAGGCTTTAGAGACGGTAAAGATGACCAACAGTCCTTAGAAAGTTCATCACGAACGCCTCATCGTGAGCACGGCATGGATCCTGGTCATCCAGACAGAGAAACTCTGCACTGAAGTTAAACAGAATTATTTAAAGAACGTGAAACTCCATTATAAATTAAATCTTTCCCCATCATCTCCTCAGCCTTTTCTCCAGCTTGTGTGAAAAGCACATTTTCATCTGCAGTGCCTCAGTCAGGATTCACCCCCAAAACGCTTCAGAAACTTCCTGGGCATGGTTTCATTTTACTGGCTTTAATAAAAAAAATTAATAAAACAAGTCTAGCAGCAGTGTGCTTCATTTCTAGCATAGTCCACTCCAGTAAAACTCTGTTTTTGCACCAGACACTTTAAAAATGCAACAGAATGAGTCCCAGGCAGCTGTAGGTCTGTGCATATTTTAATACATACAAGAACATTTAAACTTCCAGCTGACTTTAAAATATCCAAAGCAAGGAAATAAGATCTAATGCATGAAAGAAATATAAAAATCATGTCAGTCACTCAGCATGTGCTCGTGTGTGTGTGTATCATGAGTAAGTAGTTGAGTGTACATGAACATCCCCATCACTGAGCGTGCAGCAGCGCTCCGGCTCCCTGTCCGAATCCAAATCCTTTTGGCCCAAAGTTTTTGGCATAACACGCTGCAGGAAAGAATCCAACAAATGACATTTAAAATATGAAGCGACTGCAATAACCCAGACTCGTTATTTACACTCAACACCACAAAATTAGTAATTATGTCACAAAGTATTTGGAAGAGAAAGTATAACACTGTTGACAATCAGAAATGCGTGTTTAGGTGCGTCATAATGACCTTTGCAGTAAATTTCTCCATCTTTCTCCGTCTGAGTAGTTGACTCCAGACTTTTCCCACATTTTGCACAGCGGAAACAGATTTTATGCCACGGCTGCAGAGAGAAACAAGCAACAATCAAAAGGAAGATCTCAGGACAACTGAGTAAAACCCACCCATTCTGGTTGTAAAAATATTCTGTTGTAGAGGTACATACACAGATAAACATCCAGTTTCTAACTGGGTTTGTTTTGTGACACTGCAGGAGCTATTTTTTCACTGTTACTGAAACATTCAGGTGGGAACAGAACAGATGGGAAATGTGAGCTCACAGCTGTACAGTCCCAGCAGTAAATTCCTCAAAGCTCTCATTCTATTGTAAATATTCCCTGATCACATGCTCAAAGAATTCATATTAAACCTTTATAAAAACCCTAGAGGGACTGGATTTACTGTCCTGCCCGCTGAATATTCTACCTTTTACCGTTCCATTTATTTAAATGAGTGCTACATTATATTTTATATAATATATAACTTTAATTTGATTTCACTAGGTCTGCATTGTTCCTTTATTATACTTATTTTTACTCACCTTTCCTGCCCCTATAATTTTCTCTGCAGCGTACACAGACTCGCCACAGCGTGCACACTTCTCCGAACCTCCAAACTTCTGGGCGAATTTGGAGGTGTTCGGGTTGGTAGTGGGTCGATGACTCTTCGTCCTGGGACAGATTAAAGGTCATTTCAATTACAGATGGAATTACAGTGGTCACTTTAATTCAAATCTTAGTCACCGGCCTCAGCGCTCAGTCCGGTGCAACATTGGCCGTCTAGTTGATCTGAAAGAGTGTCTTTGTTTTGGGGGTCAGCTGATCTGTTCTGCAGCCTGATTATATAACGCACTCCTATAACACACTCTTTCATAACAGACGGGCTGCGGCTGGCCAGGAGAAACGTGGCCATGATGAAGCTTCTGTCCAAAACCACATTGAGACAAATGTCTTTACCCTGTGTCTCTTAACTTCACTTAGACCATCTCAGAGTCTCTAAATAAACTATAGATCAGCGTACGGTAAACCCTAAAGGTACAATCAAGGGACTTTTTACAGCTGAATTCTATTTGTCAGCAGTATGAAATGCTAGAGAATAAGAGAATGACTCAAATTTGGCTCTTTCACCTCTCCTGAAATGTGTAAATGTAAATGTGTGCAGTTAACTCACCAGCCTGGAGACAGAAGAAGCAAAATACAAACAAAACACACATCAGGCCATTCCTCGAGCTCCAAACCAATAACAACCTAAAACCCCAGACTCACCATTTCATACCCCAGACTTTAACCTCTAAGCTCCAAAGTCCAAAACGCCAAACCCTTGGTGCTTCAAGCAGCACAAACAGATAAAAACTGTTTTGATGGAAGAATTCTGACTTACTCCTCTGGCTTGATACCAAGTCTCTCTCCACGGTCCATGTTAAGTGTTCCGGCTCCCTGACCATAGCCATAACCTTTAGGCCCGTATTTCTTCCCATAGCAGGACTTGCAGTACAGCTCCTTATCGTGGATGGCCACGGTGGTGCTGTCTAATCCTTTCCTACACACCGCTGCAAACCAGCAAGAAACCCAAACAAAAAAATAAAAACTTTTACACAGCAATACAGTGCTCATTCACTGCACACTAAGCAAATTCAAAAGGGCAACATCGCTTACGTTATCTGGTTAACTAAAAATATTGTGTTTTACAATCTCTCTCCCCTTAACTGGGTATAATTAAGGCAAATTTCACAGTCAGTTAAATGCAGTTAAAGAAAATGTAACCATGTGCAAAAAATCTATGGGGACTAACAAAATAAAGTGTTACCTAGTGATAATAATAATAATAATAACAAGGCTGGCTTTATATATGTGAATGACAGATATCAATCACAGTACAATGAATAGTGAACCAGAGCCAAGTTCAAAGGGCTGCTCTGCAAATTGCACTAGACGGATGTACTCAGTTTAGATCATGTCAGATAGATCAGCACTTTTCACCCCAATCCCAAACTCTGCACTGTTGAACTGGTCCCCATTACAGCTGCATCAGGTGTGTTGGCTAAACAGTTGAAACCATTCAGGGCAGGGGAGCTTAAACTGGGATTTAGAACTACTGAAATGAAATGATGAGTGTGTTTAGATTCTGAGCCGTCAAAATCAAAACAATTCAACATACATTAGCAGTGATGAGTTCATTTGAAAGTTTTAGGCTCTCTTCTTATTCACCAATGTTTATACACATCCTTCCACAATCATTAATCATCCAAATAAAATCCATAGCACCCACAATGACCAAAAACATGTTTTCCCACAACACCACCACTTTCATTGGCTCCACTTTATATGGACAGAAAGAAACGAGTCGACATTCCTACTGGACAACAACACATTCCTATGGCTAAATACGATATTGGAGTGAATTTAATAGGATTTCGGTAAAACGATGTAACAAATATTCAGCATGTACAAAACATCTTTGGTGACAATCCAAATGATGCACTAACTTTAATAATAATATCATGATTCGTACTTTACCTATTTATACTTCGCTCAAAGCTCTCAATGCTTTTGCTGTAGATAAAGTTATAAAGCAGTTCCTGACAAGTCAGAGGAGACATTCCATAAAGTAACAAATTCTAATTTCTGACCACAGATCAAACACAGTCAAAGGCAAACATGCTGGTGAGGGTGTACTGTTGAGCGCACAGTGTACGCAGTATAGGTGTGTGTTCCAGAGTGCTGAGTGTTTTCTCTAACAGTGTGTGTGTAAGCTGTTCTTACTGCAGACGAAGCAGCACTTGTGGAAGTTTTTCCCATCACACTGGACTTCCTCAGCGTGATACACGGTTCCTCCGCATGAAACACACCTGTTCCCTCCGCCCCACTGCGGCATGATGAAGACTAAAGAGGGGGAAGAGGAGGTGGAGATTATAATTAGTATTATATTATTACCTCCTACAGTTTATTTTCAACTTGTCTGCCCCTTAGATGACCACAGGGCTGGAATGTGTTTGATATGTCTGGACACGTCCAGAGAACGTGACGGTTGATCTTGTCTGCTGACCTGAGAACAGTGTACTCTTGCAGTTCTTTCCTGATTCCCTGCCAGGGTCAGGAAACCAAGCGAAACTCAGGGACACTAAGGAGACCGGACAATAGCACAATGGAGCATAGCATGGAGGCGCGTGATGCTAACAGCAATGATATTCAGACTTAAGAACAAATTGTTGTGGAGAAAGCAGCTGAATGAGCTACACGAGTGAACTGATCAGATCAGGCTGGTCAGAAACATTTCACATGACACTTCTGCTTCCGAGCTCATCTGTATTCAGTGCCAAATGTAAGTTTCAGTACACCAACGGAATCAAAAGCACAGTTTTGGCAGACACACAAACATAACCATAATCACCTCTTCACTCCAGCAACAAGTCACAGAAAAGATAATAGTTTCAAGTATTTTCTTTTATAAGTGGTTTCTTCTCTTTGCCCAGTAATAAACCCTCCGTAGCCCGGCGTCTGTAAATTAAGACTGAGACTTGAAAACCATTTGGACCCCACCAGTCGATCAGTTCAGCTACAGACCCAGCGCTTAGCGGGCAAGTCAATCAACCGTTCAAAATGTCTGCATATTTCATTTTCATACAATGATAATGGTAAAATAATGGTAAAAAGTGGTAAACTGGAAAAAAAATCTAACTATTTTGCCTTACAACACCCTGCATGCATCTCCCCACCATGACTTTTTGTTAACGTCAAAACTATTGTCTCTGGCATAGGATGACATGTTTATAACCTTTTCATGTAAGGTTTTATTAGGCCTTTGAACGTTTCAGACTTTATCGAACTTTATTTTGAAAAAATCAGACGTTTGGTTCCAGTTACCACTGCAGTGAAATGTTCGTACTCAGTAAGGGCGGTGTATTTCACATCAAATCTCTCGGAATAACACCGTTTAATCGTTTAGTTATGGAGAAAAGGGGGGAATTTCCTTTAAAAACCCTTACAAACAGCTAACAGGACTCCATAATCAGGAATAAAGTCCATTTAGCACAGTATTCTGCAGTTCTGACCTTTTGATCCCTTCATAAACGATCTTCTTAAGCAAAATAATCATTTACTTTAGACAAATGTGCAACACAGAGGGTTCAATGGTATAGAAGATCTTCAGCTCCCCGAGATAATTAAGGCCTCGTGAGCAGGTCAGACGCAGAAGAACTGGAGGGGACAGACTGTTTTCCAAGAGACACTTTAGCATATCAAAAGATAAAAAGCAGGGAAAAAAACTTTATCCACACAGTCTCATCTTCCTCTCAAATCTTTACATTTATTTCAGACCTTGTATTAAGGCATTTGAAGAGAAAACTCCACCAAATTTCTGGATCATTCAACTGAAAATGGGGTTACTTCATAAAAAGGGTTTTACATTAAACACTCCAGACAAACTAATTTCAGAACTGCCCACACCAGTGAACAGTTAAAAAGCAGGTTTCTAAAAGCTGCTGCATAAACATGCTTTCTGATGCATGAGGCACTTTTTATTGTACAATAGTTATAAAATAAGGTATTACGAATATTTTCAATTTTGCATTTCCATTACATTACCTAGATTTTTCCAAATAAAACAGAGGGCAGATATTTTAAACACTCTCACCTGGCTCCCATGTTCACCGTAAAAAACATCAGGATGTTTCTGAGGCTACAGCTTCAGTGCACCTCAAGACCCCTCTGAGTGACTTTGTTTACATCTCGACTGAATTATTCATAAACAGTTTTGTAAAACTCGATGTAATTCTTCAAACACAACTAAAAGACAAAAACCTCTTAAACTGAATTCAACTGGAAGTTCTGAAATGCAATGCTTTCAACACCCTGATCACTGTTTTTGGTTAAATTAGGCTTAGACGTTCAAACTACCAAATGTATCAGGAGATACCCACCGAGTAACGTCCGAAGACACCTTCCAGCACACAAAACACGCAAATTAAACAAACCGAACTGTGTATACGCTCCTTCAGAAGGTCAACTTTAACCTCCCGGTCAGTCTGAACCGTGTAAAAGTAGACAGTTGTATTTGCTCTTACTCGTGCTGGATTTGTCAGGTCTGTGGATCCTACACTGAAACACAACTTCTATTGCAGAGAGAGAGAGGGGAGTGTATGTGAGAGGAGGGGAGGGGGGGAGAGAGAGAGAGAGAGAGAGAGAGAGAGAGAGAGAGAGAGGAGGGGGAGAGAGAGAGAGACCAGTGGAGAAAGGGAAGAGAGAGAGAGAGACCAGTGGAGAAAGGGAGGAGAGAGAGTGAAAGACCAGTGGAGAAAGGGAGGAGAGAAAGGTGGGGGACTATGCCAGAGGGGCGGGGCCACACATGATCCGTCTACGTCACAAAAACCGACCAGGCTACGTCTCAAAAATTTGCATGAATTTTAATAGCGACTTTGCGAACTGGATTTCTGCATTGTCAGATGAAGAGGTTAGAACTTTTCTTCTTATTTCAAGTTCATGACAGTAATATTCTTCAGTCACAGCAATATATTAAAATAAGACAGATTGTGTTGGATGGGTTTGATTAACATCTTTGTTGTACAATAAGGTTTTGGCCTAAAATGTAATTTCTAAAAGCCACTTAATGCAGAAAGGTACATATAGGACGATGCTGTTTCAGTTTGCTATTACCCTAACAATAATTATTACACTGGAAACTTGAGTTGGTAAGTTTCTTAGGCAACAGTTTCAATGTACAGTAAGATCTTTCTATAACAGAAATGGTACTTTCTCATATGTTGTATTGGTTGGAGTTTATTAACAACTTTCTCAGTTTTAATTCACTGATTAAATTACAATTAAAATAAAGAAATATACATAAAAATATGATAAACATTGAAAATACGACAGATGAAACAAGGTAAAAATAATCATAATACATTATATTTAGAGAGTGCTTTTAAAGGTACTCAAAGACGTTTACATAGAATTGGAGATCCAATAAAATTGAAAACTTTACATTAAAAACACTTACATATAATCAAAATGTTTAAAACAAAACGTATTTCAAACTGACATAAGGAAACAAGACAAGTAAGAACAAATGAGTGAAACAGATGAATTTAACTGAAAGATATGGGTGTGGGTGAAAGAAGAGGGTTAGAGGCTATAAGCACATTTGAAGAGATGGGTTTTGAGAAGAGACTTGAAAGTCGCCAGGTCTGTACATTGTACACTGGCGGCTACAGAGAAGGCTCGGTCACCCCCAGTTCAGTGCTTTGTCCTGACAGGTGGATGTAGAAGGTTGGCATCTGCGGAGCGAAGGTTACGGGAAGGAGTGTGATGGTGGAGTAGTTCAGAAAGGTAGAAGCGGGCCTGGTTATGGAGAGCTTTGAAGGTTAGAAGGATTTTGAATTGCATGCGATGGGTAATAGGAAGCCAGTGGAGGTTTTGGAGGACGGGAGTGATATGATCTCGCAGTCGGGAGTGTGTGTGAGAAGCTGTGCTTCAGAATTCTGGATGTATTGTAATTTATTAAGCAATTTGGAAAGGATGCTACAAAAGATGCTGTTTCAGTAGTCGAGTCAGGATGTGACGAAGGCATGAACAGCAGAGAAGGATAGGGACGGGCGGTGGAGAGCTATATTTTTTAGAAGTAAAAAAGCACATTTGGAGATGTTTTTGATATGAGTTGCGAAGGACAAGTTGCTGTCAAAGGTGACTCCGAGGTTCTGGACCTGAGGGGACGGGGTTAGGATGGAGTGATCAAGAGAGGTGGAAGTTGGGTGTGAGCTCAGTGAGGGATTTGGGTCCAATTATTATAATTTCTGACTTGTTATAGTTTAGTTGAAGGAAGCTGACTTGCATCCAGGCTTTTATCTCTGTAAGGCAGTTGGTGAGAGTGGAGTGGGTTTGATGGGTAATGGATTTTGTGGTGATGTAAATCTGAACATCGTCTGCATAACAGTGGAAGCGGAGGTTGTGACGGCGAATGATGTTTCCAAGAGGAAGGATGTAAATGATGGAGAAGAGGCCCCAGCACTGAGCCTTGGGGGATGCCCTGGGACAAGTTAAGAGGAGAGGAGGGGCAGTTGTAGAAATGGATGAACTGTCTGGTGAGAAGGTAAGATTTTAGCCAGGAAAGAGCAGAGCCAGTGAAATTGAGGGACTATTCTGGGCGGGAGTGTAGGAAGGTGTGGTTAATAGTGTTGAAAGCTGCAGTCAAGGGGGATGAGGATGCTGAGGTGTCCAGTATTAGAAGAGAAGAGGTTGTTGGTGGTTTTGAGAAGGGCAGTTTGTGTTGTGATGTGAGCGAAATCCTGACTGAAATGTTTCAAACCGGTTGTTTGAGTTAGGTAGTTTAGGTGCTTCCATCCACAATGGTAGAATGGAGTAAAATGAATAGGAGTTACCCAATGAGTATATCAATGACTGTACAGAAAATAGATGAAGTGACAGATATAGGCAATCCTTTTATACAAGACGTCATGGATGGGAGTACATGGGGAATGTGGTGAGTCAGAAAACGCAAAAACTTAAGTGGATTTCTTAAGGTTCATTTAGTGTCATATCAAGAATACAAAAAGGAACGTGTGTATTATATTCAGCCATGTTGGTGGGAATCATGCTGTGATGTACTGGATGAAGAAAGGTGCACACACTCCGTATATGAACACAGACAAAGCTCACATGTCTTTTGCTTAGTAGGTGCATGTCTTGTCCGCAACTGCAGTCACATGTAAAAAAATATACATGTCTACGTTAGGGCATTAACAGATTTTTTTTCAGGTCGGCTTTTCTGTCAACAAAGTCGAAGTCGAGTCGACTAGTCGTTTGACACACACAGCGGAGGAACACAGCTGTCCAACATTGAGCAACTTTTATTAAATTTCTCTGTAACATTAACAGTCAACATGACAATGAAACAAAACAAAACAAAGGCTGATCCATTGAATTTTCTGGTAAAAAATTCAGCTACCGAATGCTGTTTCAGATGGCTGTGCAGAACACTCGTACTTTTATTGTACTTTAACACCGACTTGCAGATTGTGCGGGTCACCGTGCTGTTTGTGTGTCTAGAGCAGGGCTCACCAACCTTTTTGAAACTGAGAGCTACTTCATGGGTACTGAGCCATACGAAGGGCTACCAGTTTGATACACTAGAACAGAGTTAAACTAAACTTATCTAAATTTCACATATAACAAACATGTTTTAAATGCTTTTTTTAAATAGATATTTTCATTTTCAAATCTATATAAATGCAAATGTGATAGCAACAGGATAAAATTAAATGTTAGACGCTGTTCCCTGGTGAGTTGTGCTATTTATAGAACAGGTCCGCGGGCTACTCATGTGGTCCTTGGGGGCACCATGTCTGCTGCCATGTCTCTTGTCTTGTTGTGGTCTTGTGTTTTGATTCCCCATGCGCCAACATAACCGCCCTTTTTATGAAGTGACTATAATAATTGGTTAAGTCAAGGAACGCATATCAGTGTAAGCCAATCAGAGGCAGAGATCGCATTGTGTACGACTTGTAGACTTCTCTCAGGGGGCGTCTACTTGTGCCTCGTAGTCGAATAGTCAACTTTTCTGTTAATGCCCTAGTATACGTGTCTACAAGTGCTGGTCGATAAAGATGCTAACTTTTACCGTCTGCAGGAAAATGTGATATTTCTTGTGTTACAGTCCAGGCCTCACAGTGGCGCAGTGGGTGGCGCTGTTGCCCCACAACTCCAGGGTTGGGTCTTTAAGTGCGGATCCTGGCCATGTGTGTGTGGGTTTCCTCCAGGGTCTCTGGTTACTCCCACAGAACAAAGACGTGTGTCAGCTGAAATGACCGTAGGTGTAGGCAAATGGTGTGTGTTTGTGCCCTGAGGTGGACTGGCGCCCTGCCCAGGGTGAGAGTCTGCCTTGTGCCCATAGACCCCGTGTCCTACTAAGGAATAAGCGGTTACAGAAAATGAATCAATGTTTTACTCCAATGTAAAAAAATTAAGTGTGCCACAATATTTACTAATAAGTAGGAAAATATCAGTAAAATAAGAAAGATTGTGAGCATTGCTCCCCATTCTCAGTGGCACCATGGGAGTCTGACATTCCAAGACGCTGTAAACTTACCTTCAGTTTAAAAGTCATCTTAGAATACAGAAGGTGTATTCTAAGAAGGTTTAAGAAGGTGGGTACTGAACACAGAAAAAGCATATCATGAAACAACTATAAAGAAAATGCCTGCATCTAGAGTGGAGAAAAGTATAAAAGGTTGAATAGTCAGCCTGCTTTGCTAAAAACCAGTCATTAGGAGCCTTGGTTTTGTCTGAACTCAGAGGCTAACATGGATCAGCCTGATCATTGATTGGATCTCAGGTCACCTAACATTCCCAGGTGATCCAAACTTCTCAGTCTTGCTTTTTAGTTTTAAATGCTTTTTAGAATACAGTCTACATTGAAATACACGATCAAACAAGAAAATAAACTTCAAATAAAGTAAAATATATACTTTTTTATTTTGGGAACACCATGACAATCACAAACCAACACCTAAGCAACCTTCAAAGACACTATAGCAATAATGGCATCATTAAATGAAGATGAAAACTTTAAACCAACAGAAACACTCAAACAGGAGTCCAGCCTGTTGAATGGATGGAACATTCTCAGGTGCTGTAAGCTTTAAAAATTAAGATAAATAATTATATACAGTAAATAATAAAATAGTAAACAATAATTCTGCACCTATAGAGTCGCAAAATACATTAAAATGCTTGAAAAATGCATTTAGATCAGATTATAAGAACTTACTTGTAACGCTGGAGCAGTCAGAGTAGTAACCACATAGAATCACTCTAACAACCTAGCGACCCAGTAGCCCCTTGGAATACCTCTGCGACCACCTAGCACCACCCTAGCAAGCACCTAGGAGACCATAGCGACCACACAGAAATGCTATAGCAGCTATTTAGAACACCATAGTAACTGGGAGGCAACATTATAGCAACCGCATAGCAACACACTATGCAAGACCAAAAACGATTTAAATAGTAAATAAACAATAAGTATCTCTGCCTCTATTGGTTGCAACATCTTCAGCACCAAAATGCTGAGCACAGGGTCCCCCAGGGATGCAGACTCGGTCCTCTGCTGTTTAGGCTGCTGACACATGACTGCACAGGAATGCAGTTCTAACCACATTATCAAGATTGCTGATGACACTACGATTGCTGATCAATGGGAAACAAGATGTGGCGTACAGAGAGGAGGTGTGACAACAGACGAATGCAGAACCAAATGAATAATCAAAAACTGTATTTCACACACAAACACACTGCTGATCTGATTTGTTTCCCCCTTCTAAAGATAAACACTGTTGTGCCTTAAACAAAATGTACATGCCCACTACCCCTTAAACAAACTCACCGTAAATACCATTTATGGATTATATTTATTATATTACAATATATTTATTATATATTTTCAATCTTGTTGCTGCCTTAGATGTCTATTTTTGCACAATTATTAATTGCTATTATTACATTATGATACTGAATTCACTCAAGCTGGTACCCTTACAGCTCATGTTGGCTGTTTGTTGACTTGTCCTGCAATCTTGTATTATATGTATAGCGAGGCGCGGAGGCGGAACACCCTCACAGGACCCCTGGAGCTCCGCCCTTGACAAGAACCAGGAGAACAGTGTTAAGGGGTAGCGCCGTTGCCTTACATCTGCAATGGAAGATTATGAGCACAAAGGCCCGCCTTGATGAGTGTCTGACAGTTGGGAATTGTCAACTGAGTTTTTCTCCCCAACATGCAATGCAATCGCTGGGGGCGCTATTGCTTTCGAATATAGAGATTAAATATTGAATTGAATATTGAATGAAATGACATTTGAATTTTTGTGCTTATAATCTTCTATACACTTTCAGGGTTGGGTGTCCTGGCCTTGTGTGTGTGTGGAGTTTGCATGTTCTCCTTGTGGTGACGTGTGTTTCCTCAGGGGTCTTGGGTTTCACCCACAGTCCAGAGACATGCGCATCAGGTGAATTGGGCATCCTAAAATGACCATAGGTGTGAATGAAAAAAAAAAAGTCACTGTAACTGAATCATAATCAGCAGTCCTCTTCCTAATGTGATTTGTCAGTGCAGACTGAGTGCATTCAAATCTCAGTCAAGCCTTGAGCATGGTTGAGCCTGATCAAAGACTGGTTTAATTCCCCGGTCCCATATTTATTTTCAAAGGACTCTCTGATTAATTAATTCTCTCTTGCAAATAGTGCCCTTTCCAAGCACAGTGTTACAAGTCAAGGCTGGTAAAGCATGTATTAGGTTTCATAAAGCATGTCAGAACTTTCCTCAACTTTTTTTGTTGCCAAGTCTTTTCAGTTTTGTTACCAGGCAACTTGCCAAGCTATGTCTCTCAGTGTAGCTCAGCAGCCTTTGAAAAGAAGGACTGCTGATCTCTTGGTCTGTTGTTGTTGCTGTGTGTGAGCGCAGGGCATTTGTGACCAACAAGTCAGCTGAATCAACTCCGTCTTCAGGACAAACAAAGACTAAAAGAAGACTAAAATACAAACAGTGGCTTTGAAGGCATGTGTTGCTCCTTTGAAACTACGCACAGAAGCAGAGGTGAAAGCAAAAGTGCAAACTAATGAAGAAAGGGTAGAAAGCAAGAAAACACTTGATCTAGAAGCAAATATAGCAGCCTCAACAGCCAAACTGAAAGATTTTTGGCTTTTCACAACAAATGGCATGGACAATATTGGATTCTCTACAAATGAACATAACTTAGTAGAATCCAAACAACACTCACCTGAATAATGTGCACAATTAGGTACCAAATCCCACTTTAATGGATTGTTTAGAGCATCAAGTGTATGTGCGTCCTGCGGTTGGCTCCCCCACCCAGGGTGAGGCCCTGCTGCGCGCCCATAGACCCTGGGATGTGCTCCGGGTCCCCGCGCCCCTAGTAACGAGTAAGCAGTAACAGAAAATAAATGAATAAACAGTAAATAAATGAATAAACAGTAAATAAATGAATAAATAGTAAATACTCATTCGGTAGACATGACTGCCACGTATTCTTGTATGTGGCAATGCACAATTTCTTACATAATTCAGAACTAAAGAAAACTTTTTTTTATTTAGTGCTGTGTGTGTTTGAATGAAAATGTGTTCATTGTAATTTGCTCATATTAATCAGGCAAAACAAACAGAAACAGAACAAAGTTCCTGACCAGCATTTCAGGAGGCGTCTGGTGGGGCTTTACCGTAAATATGCACATATGCGCGCGCACATTTATTCGCGGAGCGTGGGGAACTGACTGATCTCACCTGCCCAACTCCAACTTTAGCTATGATTTTGAATCAGAAGTATCCACAGAAGAGAAGAAGATCTTCTAACTCACGTTGAGTTTTTAAACAATTTTAGTACTCATACTGTTTTTGGAAGCCGCCACGACTTTTCGAGTTTATTACTTCTTGGACTTCAGACTTGAGGTTTATGCCCCTCCCACCTGTCGTGGCCACACAATGATCGAGGCTAGTGATGGGAAGTTGTGGCACAGCTCCCAAACAAGTGACGGTGCTTTCGGCTCCCAAACGGCTCTTGGTTTATTATCAACTGTAGCCTCATATTTTGGCCAACCATGGCAAATATGAATGCTTTGTGTGTTGATAGACCCTTTTGCATTTAGTGTTTTTATGAGAAGCCTTATAATTGCCTGGCTGTCGCGTCTGTCGCCCTCTCTGTTTTCACATAATGGTATGATCCTATATCCTCACATGTGATTGGCCACAAGGCC
>JBBPCX010000135.1:33816934-33850364 GCA_037974365.1 Hydrocynus forskahlii | reverse complement strand
AAATACCGCATAAATTAAGAGACTTTTCATTTTTTTGTAAGTCAGCAAACTTACAAATTCAGCAGGGGATCATATAATTTTGCCCCCACTGTATATATATATATATATATATATATATATATTTCCACAGATAAAAAGATGATTATCAACACAAATATAAAAGAAAATAGAAATCAAATAGCAATCCCTTGTATACAGACTGATGGTGTCTTCCTGGGGTTCAAGTCAGTATGTGTTTCTACAGGCTCTATCATGTCAAAGAAGGGAGCTGAGGGTCTGTCTGCCCTTTTGTTGGATGTGAAGTTTGGTAGTGCTGCTCTGTATAAAGACCTGGACAGTGCTCGGACCCTCGCCCAGATACTGGTGAGACCCAGTTGAGTGTGTTTATATTTGGGATGGGACTGTAAAGCCATGTTCTCACTGCAATTGGACCCCTGTCTGCAGGTTACCGTGGGAAACAGCCTGGGTGTGAAGACGGGGGCTGTTCTCAGCCGAATGGATGCTCCCATTGGACGTTGTGTGGGAAATTCTTTGGAGGTGTGTGAAGCCTTGGAATGCCTCAAAGGGCGGGGCTCTGATGACCTGAAAGACCTCGTCACGTATTTAGGTAAGAAGGTCCCTTTGGTAATAGAATGCAAACAAATACAAGGTCTTAACTCTTCAATAAATGTTCCACCTAGACGATTTAATAACACTTTCTTTTACAGTCCCATAATTATAGGTAAATGTAAGGCACCAACTTCAAAGACTACGTAGTGTTTTTTGAGTCACATGAAGTTTCCATTATCATTTTGTGTAACATAAAGACAAATCACCATACAGTTTGTGGCCTAGTGGTTGGGGAGTTGCCCCTGCGATCAGAAGGTTGTGTGCTTGAATCCCAGTACTACTAGTGCTGCCACTGAGGTACCCTTGAGCAAGAGACCATCCCCACACTCTGCTCCCCAGGCGCTGTGCTCCTGGCTGCCCGCTGCTTCACTTGGTGAATGGGTTAAATACAGAGAACAATTTCGTGCTGTTCACACTGTGTGAGCTAGGCCCCTTAATCCTTCAGCAGACCAAGACATTCCGACAAAGCCATGATTCCAACTTTGTGGACACCTTTGGGATGAACTGGAATAGAGATTGCAAGCCAGACCTTCTCATCCAGCATCAGTGCTCTACAGAATGAATGGGCACAAATTCCCACAGAAATTCCAAAACCTTGTGGAAAGCCTTCCAAGAAGAGTGGACGCTGTTATAGCAGCAGAGGGGGACCAAGTCTCTGGATTTGAATGCAATGTCATTAAGGTCCCTGTTGGTGTAATGCATCCCAATACTTTTGACCATATAGTGGAGTGGTGCTCAGTCCAAAAAAGGTGTTCCACTGGGTTGAGTTCTGTTGATGTAATGTTCAGGCATCCCAGTCCATTTGTCCATATTGTGTACTACTTAACCACTTTGAATACTTTGTACAACATGAAGTAAAAATGCAGTAAAAATTCTGGATCTGAAATGTAAATCAAAAGCCATGACTCTCGATGGTTTCACGGGGTCTTTATCGGTTACTTTTCTGCTAAAATGCGTGACTTTACAGCAGAGTTTAGTGTAGGTTCTACATCTTTAAGCTCACATTTGCCCAGTTAATACCTAGAACTTAAGGGACTGTAAAAGGACGCATTACATATGATTCCAATACATGAGTAATTTATTGTTTTTGTTGGACTTTACTTAAGCTTTATATTTTATATTCTTGTCTCTGTGTCTGTGCAGTCGTAATATAAGCAGTTTCCTCCAGGATCTATGAAGTTTTCTGATTCTGAATTCAAAAGTCAGTTGTCCAAGTGAGAACTATTTCAATCTGTTGTAGACATTGTATTAGAAGGTGCACAACAATAACTGAACACCTCCGGAAAGATGTTATCTCAGACATGGGAGACATTTCTCATTGTGCTTTATGATGCCTTGATGCTCATGTCTGCAGCTCGGGGGCAGAGAAGAACCTGGGAGGGAGAGAGAGGTGTTCAGTAATCGATGAGACATAGGAAGATGTCTGGAGATTTGCTGAGTCTATTTCAGTTTGTAATTGTACAGAGGCAAACCAGTTAAAGATACACTTTATGATACCCTTTTAATCCCACCTGTGCCTCAAACATGAGGCCGAGGCAGGTGGCCTGATAAATTGCCTGTTGCGATGCTTCAGGACACAAAAGCCTTGCTAAAAAAACCCTTAACAAACAAAAAATATCTCTAGGAAAGAAGATTTTTCTATCTTTAATATTCTGAAAACCTACTTAATAGAAATATTTCTTCGATGACTAATCGAAGGTTGTGTAACATCCTTGGCAGCAGAGAAAAATATATTATTGGAGACGATTAGCATTATGACACCCTCTGCAGTGTACTGCTTCACTGGACACCTTCAGACTCTCATGGGCTCAGTCAAAGACAAACCACTTTCATCCAGCATGGAGACCCTTTCTGAACTCGGTCAGCTCCTCTCTGTCCGCTGTTCTTTTGGACAGAGCGCATTATTCTTTGTGTGGCTCTCTTATACTGAACCGTGTTTGGTTGTTTTTTGTTGTTTACTTGATTAGGAGTATGTTTTCTTTTTATTCCTTCCAATTCTATGGATTATTGACATTTAAAACATTATTAAGACCAATTTATTTTGCCGCTGTCATTATTATCTGTTATATTATCTGTTATATTATCTGTTATAGCTGTTATAATTATCATCCAAATAATTCATTGTGAGTAATCATGTTTGTCAAGTGAGAGAAGCAACAGTTCCGTCCAATGTACAGTGTACAGTCCATGAATGTATATATCATATGTATCATATATCATCAAATTATTGATAGTCAATAAGTATGTCTATATATCATATGCAGTCACTCAAATTGTTCGTTACACTCCCCTTATGGGAGAGGCTCTGTCGAGGAATTGTAGCTTCCCATTTGCTGCTGCTTTTGTTAGTTTGCTGCTTGTTGATTTTTAAAAGCTGTTTAAAAATGTATTTGAATGAGAGGGCCACGATCAAGCAACATAAAGCAGCTGGGCTTCAGCTTGCACTGGTTTGAAGGGCCCAACTAGGAAAATGCATTAATGCACTTTAAAATATTTTCTGTATGCAGATATAAAACATCAGCGGCGATCAGTGATATATTTAATGGCCAGAGAAGGACCTCTTGTTTTCCGCTGCTTGTGAAATGAACTGACTTGTTAGCACCATCTTCTGGACAGAAACTGTCCAGTGTTGGGCTATTTTTTATTCAAGTATACAGAAAAGGATGCAACCACTCACAGTGTGTGGCTGTGTGTAGGTGGCTGTTTGTTGTGGATGAGCGGTCAGTCGCCGACCATGGAGGATGGACGGAGGAAGATCACTGAGGTTCTGGGAAACGGGGAAGCCCTGCACAAGTTCCAGGCCATGCTGGAGGCCCAAGGGGTGTCTGCAAATATTGCCCAGTACCTCTGCTCAAAAACAACTGATTACTTCAAATACCTAAAACGTGCAAAGTACCAAACCGAGCTTCCAGCCTTGGATGATGGTAATGTATGCGGTAGATGTTTAGATCAGTGACTAGTGTACCACCACCGAGATGACTCTGATTCATTTAATATAGCATGGATTAAGCATAGTGTATTACAGAAAGAGTATTTTTTAGAGTTTTTCTATTTTATATTGTTCTTGTCTCTGTGTGTCTGTGCAGACGTACCATAAGCAATTTCCTCCGAGATCAGTAAAGTTTTCTGATTCTGATAAAGGGGACACACTAAAAAAATTCAGATAGTTAAAATGTAAAAGCATATTATTCATTTCCCAGTCTAGAGTTGTACCATAACTAGCCAATTATGAATCCGTTGTGGTTGCGATGTACCAACCATGAACATACTTCTGTTTGACCATTAAATTTAGAGCAGTTTCGCTCACCCATTCAGAAACTGCTGGAGGTGGAAGATGGGAGGGAGATGATAGAACATTGCTAAAGTTTATTCATCCCTGAGGATTTCAGCCCAGACTGATTTTCAAATGAGTCACAGTACGAGGCGGGTAATGAGGGGCCCCCAAAGCAGCCTGAGGGATAAAATGTTAGAAATGGTCAAATAAAAATGAATCTTTCCGGTATACAAAACCCACAAAGGTTTTCACTGAAAAATGAAAAGACAGGAAATATGCAGAACAGGGCCTCTTTGAAGTGCACTTAGTGTGAGGCATGCTGAAGCGCTAGTAGATTTTCTCAGAGGTCATAACAGCACTATATGATTTCTAGGGGTGGTTATGGACATAAAGGGCCTGGTCATAGCCACTGTGCTGCACAAATTAGGGGCCGGGCGTAATCAGGCTGGGGAGTCCATCAACCACAGCGTGGGAGCGGAGCTTCTAGTGGACCTAGGGCAACAGATCCAGAAAGGTGAGCCATGGGAATATGTAGATGACCACACACACCCCTCACACACCCTCTTCTCCCCCCGCACACCCCTCACACACCCTCTTCTCCCCACACACTGCTTATACAGCCTCTTCTCCCCCAAACACCCCTCACCCCATCAGGCTTTGGTATTAGTTGCACAATTTTATTAATTACTGTTATACCTCTATTTGAACTCTCTGTTGCTATAATACAGTCTCTGTTAAAATACTGTATTCATTCAGACTAGTACTGTAGCTATTACACTAAATGTTTTGTTCCGCTTGTTTTTCTTGCACTCTCTTTAGTCCTGTCTGCACTTGTGGTCTTTCGGTGTTTTTGTGTTGCACCATGGTCCTGGAGGAACGTTTTCACTGTGGTTTCACTGTGTACTGTGTGTTAACTTGACAAATTGACAAATATTTACTTGATTGGCAGGTCAACCCTGGATCAGGGTCCATCATGAATGTCCAGAGCTGAGCCCGGAGCAGGAAGACATGCTGCAGGGAAGTTTGGTTTTTGGAGGCGATTGGTCATTGGAGGCCAGAGTGGCAGACTTCATCAAACCTCACTGACACGTCTCGCCCAGCACAGCCTGTAGAACACCTAAAGCACACTCTTTTACTATTGCACCCTTTTTTTACAGATGATGTTAAAGTGCTTGAGCATCTTCTGTGTGTAAAATGTTCATAAAATACTTACCTTATTTTACATATTAAGTGTCATTTGAGTGACGAAAGGGGCAGAAAGAAAGAAGTAACAGGAAAGTACAAATAACAAAGTCAAAGTAGAAGGCTGCCACCTGGTGGTGGTAATATTTTTTTTCAAGCGTTGATCACATTTTTTAAATTCTAGTGATATTTGACCAGATTACAGAAATGTAATGTCAGTTCCAAAGGGACTTATTAAGTTCACATTAGCAGTAACAGACTACATATCTGTGGAACATGAAGTGCAAATAGTTTTTGTGGATTTTATTCTTGATGTAATGTGCTGCTGTGGGTGCAAGAATATAAACATGAGTACTCAAGTTATGTAATTTTGAAATTCTCAAGTTGGGTCATACATCTGAATCTTTAAAATCTGAAAGCTGCATAACTGAATTGAACATTAGGAATGAAACCCAGCATTAACACAAATTTAAAAATACAACAGCATAAAAATTAACCTAAAATTAGAAAAAAAACAAAAACCTACATTTTGGCTGTTGCAGTATTGGCCACATCAAGCTAGTGTTCAGTTATGATAAAAACAGGAGCTTCGTTAAGCAGTGCACTACTTTAATGTTGTTCTATTGTGTTTTACTGTTGCTGCACATGGAAAGACATCACCAGAATTTTGTTGTACGAAACTATAATGACAATAAAACTCTCTTACTCTTAAGAAAGGCTCCCCTGGACAGTAATTAAAATTCAACACCATCTACAGTGGGACACACACACGCATATGCACACAGCTTAGTCAATTTGGCTACCCAGAGTGAAGTCCTGTCCACTAGTCCACAGGGTTTGGATGTGTAAAAATGTATTAAAAAATCAATTTTTGAGTCAATTTAGTTATACAAGAGAATCATGATACACAAATCAAAGATGATTTGACGACTGAGGTTAGAATTACACTAATTAGCCTGTAGATCAGTGGCTGGGCCACCAGTCAGGACTGGTTGATGGACCCTTTCATAGAACAGCTTAAGTATCCATCTTTCGTTTATAGCTTAAGGGACATATTTAAAGGTGCCAATTAAACATTTTACAAAAATCATCTTAAACTCAATTTGTAATTGTTATGACTTGTTCCACCTAAAGCATTTCCCTGGATATTTGCACAGTTCACTTGAAAGTAAAGGGAAAACTTACAGCTAAAACTCAATCACAGATGCAAGTGACCACAAAACTCCAACAATGATGCTCAGATTTGTCACTGAAACATTACATTGCCGATACTAACAGCACATGTGAGGTTAAATAAAGAATTTTAGTATCAGTCAGACAGCCTGAATAAAAAAAGTCTGTTCAGGACTGCAGAGTGTCTTCACTTTGGCTCCTGATTTTGGAACTAATGGTCAGTAGGGGGCACAAATAACTACTGAATATTCCCTAAACCCTGTATAGCAGAAAAGTAGTGGGTAGTAAATAGTCATAGTGGCAAAACTTAAGTTTAATGAGTTAACAGAAGCTAAAACTCAAATTTATTAACTTTGCAGCACAGAATGAATGGCTTTAGAAGCAGACAAGTTTAGAAATGCCTTTAGAAGCAGCCAGCCATTCCAGTCAAGAATTTTGTGTTTTTCTTTATATTAACCTTTTATTTCTTCCTTTTCACTGCTGATCTGTCTTGTACACTTTGAGACCACAGCTGAGTTCTGGAATTTACTGGAAGGTTTACGAACCACAGAAAAATGTAATAGATTCTACAGTCATGTGAAAAGTTTCCTTTCTGGCCTACAGAAGCGAGAGAAGCAATGAGATCAGAGGAGATGCCTGAAACTAAACTCGCCTGAAGCTATACTGCCTGAATCCCATTAACCAGAGATCTTCAGCGCAGCTCAGGGCCAAGAGCTTCACATTCTGCAGCGTACAAACCCAATTCCATAAATCAGACAAAACCATTTACTGATGTTCTGCACTCTGAGATTTGGGTCTGAATGTAAAGGAAATGTTGACTGAGATCATGTAAATCCATTAGGCGATATATATGGTTTAAAAATGGGTTTAAAACATGTAGCATTTAATGCAGGCAGGCATATACGTGTAGAAGCTCATTGTAAAGAAACAAAGGTTTTGGCATTTTATTTTCTAGTATTTCCAAACATGTAAAAAGTCAAGCACTAAGTCTATTCTCCAGAGATAAAAAAGTATGATTGAAATGAACACATTTCTGCTCAACCAGGTTTTCCACGGGGTCTGGTGTTCTTCAGCTGGAAGAAGACTTTTCCAAGATAACCTCGAGGGAAGGAGTCTTTTCTTTTGCACACTCCGTGCTTTGGGAAAAGTTAGTGGACCACAGAGTTCAGTGGTTCTGCCCGTATGTTGCCGAGGTCCAGAGCAGAATCTGTTTCTTCATCGATTTCACCGATCACGGCCCTGTAACACAAAACGTGTTCTCACTCAACATCACTTGATGAAGAATAATCTAAACAACAAACCTGGTATTAAAATAGCATAGTTTCAACAGCTTTACTTCACATTAGATTAACTTTAAGAGGCACTTTCGTCTGAAAACTGAAAAGGCACACTTTACGTCAAACTATCCGTCGAACACCTCACAATAAACATTAAGGCTTCTAACATCGCAGGAATTTTTAAATCTCATTTCCCCTTTTAATAATCACATTTGATGATGATATACTATGTTTTATTTTATATTACTGTACATTTTTACAACTTTACAACAAAACATAGTTGTACGGCAACTTGTGTAGCTTTTAAATGTGCTTTATAAATAAACCTGATTTGACTTGACCACTTCTCATTTGTGAACATTGCTGGCTCAACACTTAATGTGCATAGAAAAGCCCTGGCAAATGAATAGGACGTTTTGGAGCAGCTGCACATAACCTTAAAGTCACCATGCATGCATCATACAGTCATGTCAATTTATGCAGGCCATTATCATACACAAAGGGCATTCAACGTGCTTTACAGAATAAAATATTATAAAAATAGAATAAAATAGAATAGAATAAAAATATTAAGCCTAAAAAATGTAGGATGTTGAAAAATGCATAAAAGAAATAAAAGCATCCATGAAGAGAAACAGAAGAGCAGATATTCAGAATAAGGAGAATAGTGTGTTTTTAGCAGCTTTTTAAAGCTCCAGTTGGTGCAGATCTGATAGTTGGTTGGACAGCATAGTGGATAAACACCATTTCACCAGGTTTAGTTTCAGATGTTTTCGCCACTAATTGACCTGCTCCTGCAGATCCTGACCTGCTCCTGAAGAGACCCACCAGGATGATAAACATCAAACATATCAGAGAGGTATATAGGCCACAAACCATTGAGTGACAAACATGATGAGTAAAGAACCTGAGGACTGGAGTGATAAAAAGTCCCACAGCATTGGGCTGAGGAGTGATGAAGCCCTACCTTTGGGAGGAGCTGGAGTGGCATTTGTGATCAAGAACTAGTCCATAATCAGTACTTGACCTCACTAATGCTCTTCTGGCTGCAATCAAACCCTCCCAGAAAGGCTGAAAATGTCTAAAGCCTAGAGGAGAGGCTGTTACAAGAGGATAAAGGGAGGATAAACTCATCTATTAATACCCTAGAAGGAAACTGGACAGCCAGGTATCAACTGCTCTAATGTGTTTGTTTCTAAATACAGTCGCCCAATACCTAAATCTTCAGTACAGCTTTAGAAAACCACAGCACTCGTTTCTCCCAAGTCACAGCTGCTGTTCACCACCCCCTGAACAGCGTTACTGGAAGCCTCTGTTTGGATTTCAAAGGTTCAATAACGTTTGCAGATGTTATGACTCGTGTAAACACACGACAGAAGTCTTTTGTTGCACATGACTTACACATTATCTCCTCTAACAATGTACAGCCCCAGCACGACCTGCTCCACTCCCTGGGAGGAACTGAATACACGCTCGTGGCTTTCATCAAGGATAAGGTTGATTGTCTGGTCGAAGCCCTTTAATGTTCCCTGAAAAGAAAAGAGACTAATGAATCAATCGTCCTCTGACATTATCAAAACACATGGCTAAGAATCACCAGGCAAGCTGTACCAGAAGAATCCCAAAATGATCTAATTGCAGATAAAACAAACTTTCTGGAAATATGCAAGTTAGTTGGCCAGTGTAAAAGGAAGACTAGGCCTGTCACAACTGAAGTTTAGATGCAATTATTTAACCTGATCACAGTTATTTTCCAGGCATTATTGTTCACAAACATATTGTGTCACAGCCTGCAGAATGAGAGTTTGCTATGTTTCATCGCTTAAGCTCGGGCAATTGCATATAAAAAACAAAAACAAAACATGAAATACATACACTGACACAGGTCTTAATTTGGTGCTTCATGCCTGTTTTCTCGTTTTTGAAATGAACTAAAAAGCCAAAATCAAGTGTTTGTCGTGTCGTGATGTAATGAAAGATTAAAGGTGATAAATGTGACACTGTGACGAGATGGTCAGCCAAATAACCTTAATGAAAGAGGGCAACATGCACTTACACAAGAAAGACTTTAAAAGGACCCTTTCATACAATTTTTCTTTATTTTATGCATTAGTTCGATGCCGTTTTGTGATCTTTGTCAATTTAGGAACCAAAAAGAGTCATAATTCATTTTTTACAAGATAATTTTCCAGCTTCTCTTTTGTACCCTAGATTAAAAACAGGATACTTTTGTGACTGTGTCTTTAATACTGCTATATTAAAGCAGTCCAGGCTGAATCACTCTTCACAACTTCAACACAAATTGGTGGTGCTAATTTTCATAGACTGATTAATGCAAAATTTTATTTTAGGGAAACAGCATTAACACATCACATGCTAGATCAAAAATTTCAGAACAGAACAGAACATTTTCCATAACATGGGCACATTAATAAAAGTAACTGGAGCCTGTTTGCACTGACTACTGTCTTTTGGTATAGTACTATATATTTACAATGTATTTGATTGAGAACAAAAATACCCACCACAATCATCCGTCCATCTGATGTAATGATGGCCACGGTCCCTTTAGAAACTAGTTTAGGATGTTTTAACAACTCTGAGTGTCAGTTAACACATTCACAACATTTCTAAGAAGAATTAAACCTTTTCTTTTTAATACATTGATTTCCAGTGGAGAAGGAGGGGATTATTCAACAAAAGCAAGTTTTCTACATTAGCCACATAACATGGACCAATAGGAAGGTCTCTCAGCTTTCTTTACTTTAGAACAGGCTTGATTTTGGTTTTGGCTTCAAAATATATCATCTGTGAAACAGAAGTCTACATAGCTCCAGGTGAGCTACGGCATGCATTGGTCAGTAGAGGTGTTCATGTAATCCAACAAAAGTATCATTATTTTGGCCAAGGTGTTCTTAATGGTGCCACAAATTGATTGTATACCTCATGTGACCATTTTTCAATCTATACCTTAGAAATAACACTGGTTTTAATAAGAATAAAGTGAAGTATGCAGTGTGTGCTCTTTCAAGTGTTCATTTGCCATAGTCTGTTAGTCTGTTGCCCTTTTATAGACTGAAAAGTGAAAATATTGGCCCTTAAATGGACTGAAAGCTACTGCAGTCCCAATATATCGCAGTATAATCGCAATACTTATGGTTGGTCCATATCGTACAGCCCTGATTTTGGACTTAAGTCTGGCTAAATACAAAGGTCCTGTTTTGTGAAACATCTCTCAGATTTCTACAAATGAGTTGAAGCAGCTGGGCTAACTCATAGCCTGCTAATTCTCAGCTAATATTCTGGAGTTATAAGCAAAGCATGCTCTTCTAATTAACACCATACCGATAACGAGGTGTATAATAACGAGGAGGAGAGGAGCTAGGCTAAGCTAGGTTTAGGCTATGCTACCTCCGTGAAGTGTTGGCCATCTAAAAACCCTTCTCCGCCAGAGCCGAGCAGTGTACGTGAGCTCAGAAAGGATACGGTTGATGTAGCTCTCCAGGGCGGTAGACATCTCCTCCGACTCTGTTTTAATTTCACCACAGAGCTCCTGTTTATCTCCCGAAGCTAGTTCTCTCCTACAGCGCAGATCTGGGATCGGCAAGGAAGAGACTCTACTAACAGATCACAGAGCAGTCCGAGTCGATTCAGAGCAGGACTGACGGGGCCGCTGCAGCCCAGACTGATCAGACACTAGGAGGTGCAGCTGGGCGAGTCTTCTGTGCAAAATTGTAAAGTTTAATACACACTTTTATACGTTTTTCTTAATGCTGGGCAATGATTATTTGTTTAAATCGCGATTAATCACATTGTTATAGGCAAAATTAAATAATTAATTCAAAAGTAGTGTATTGCACACTTTTATTTTTGAAGTACTACTATATTAGCAAAAGCAAACACTTCAAACAAATAATGAGCTTTTTAACAGCAGTGTTCCCTTTAAACACAGTTACACAGCTGCAGTTCAAATGTTTCTGTAAATCTCAACTAAAACATGAATGTAGTCAAATCAAATATAAAACCAAAGCTATTTGCCACTGCAGGGCATTCACGTTTTATTTAGTTTGTTACAGAAAAACAAGCTACTATCAGAGTCCAGAGGATGGGGGGCGGAACCATAATAGCAGCTGCAAAGGAGAACCAACTCCATGTGAAAGTCTATGTATCTGAATACAGAGTAATTAAAGTCTCCGTTAGTGTAATGGTCAATATGTCCCAATACTTTTGTCCACGCAGCGGTCTAGGTCTCGGCTTGTTTTCGCGGGGGTCAGGCGTCCCATTACTTTTGTCCATATAATATGCGCAAAGGTAATGGCTCGTCTGACGCCAGCGCGCACTCACGAGCACAAAAAAGCAACAACTTTCAAAATAAAAGGATTTAAAAAAAAACTGCGTTAACGCGCGATAAACTAATTGTCGTCGTTAAGTAAATAATGCGATAAGTCCTGGGTTTTATAAATATATATTTACATAGGACAGCTGGTGGCCTGGTGGTTAGAGGACGTGTAAAGTGACAATTTGCCATATGTGAACAAACATAGCATGAAATTCTTTCTCTGCTTTTAATCCATTCACCAAGTGAAGCAACAGGCAGCCAGGAACACAGCGCCCGGGGAGCAGTGTGTGGGGAACTCCCCAGCCACCAGCAGACCACCAAAAGTCATCCTTCGAGCCGGATTCGAACCAGCGACCTAAGGATCTCTGTGTACATCCACTACAGTCCTCCGCTCTACCAACTGAGCTATCGAAGGTTATTACGGAATTGCTTTGATCAGAAGGTCGTGAGTTCGAATCCCAGGATTACTATAGCGGGACTATAAGGGACGCTTTACTTGGTTTATACATGTATAAATATGATGTTCAGCAGCTCAGCTCCAGCAACCAGTCAGGCTTCAGTAGCCGGAAGCTCACAATTTTTTCGAATGAGCTACTACCTAACAAAATGAATCTGTTAAATTCAGAAAAAAATAGTTTCATTCTGAATATTGCTGTTGTCATTGTTATACTATAAAAACATCATGTAATACTACTACTAATATTAATAATACTGTAAGAGGTCTGTAAGTGGGGTGGTGCGGTGGTGCAGTGGGAAGTGCTGTGTGGAGTTTGCACGTCCTCCCAGTGTCTGTGGGTACTATGGTTTTCTCCCACAGTCCAAAGACAAGCATGTCAAAAAAATTAAAGACACTAAACTGCCCCTGGGTGTACACACACACACACACACAATGTGCTTGTCAAGTCATGTCAAGTCAAGTAGGTTTTTTTTTTTTTTTCATTTCAAGCATTCTGGACTTCTATAGTTCTGCATGCGTACATAATTAACTAAATTTCTGATTCTGTAGAGCTATATTATTCATCTAGTTCATTGTAGAAAACTACAAACTGTCCAGATTTATGTCCAAGTTTATTATAGTAATCCTGTAGAATAGTTTCCCAATCCCGGTCCTGGAAGCACACTGTCCTGCACATTTTGCATTACATAACTTTACATGACATTACGTTACATTAATTCATTTGGCAGCCGCTTTTATCCAAAGCAACTTAAAATTTGAGGATACACTGAAGCTTCAGGACAGTGGGAGAACCAGAGGAGAGTTCTGAGTACCAAATCTTTACATAGGGAGTAGTCTAGAAAGATGTCTGAACACATGAGTCTTCAGGAGGTTTTTGAAGATAGAGAGGGATTCTGTTGCTCTGGTCACCTTGCTTACTCTCGTTTCACTCCTGATCCAGCCGATCAGCTCATTAACAGCCCCTTACTGTTAAAGTGGGCATGTTAAAACAGGGAAAACACTCAAATGTGCAGGACAGCAGACCACCAGGACTGAGAAATCAGATGTTAAAAATTCCTGCGGTAAAGATTTTTTGTGCAGGTGATGATTACCATTCAAGTCCCCCCCCCACACACACACACACACATACACACACACACATACATACAGTGAGTGACTGGAATCAGTTAATGATTGGTGTTGTTATGAGGAAGTGAACTTCAGTCTTGTGTTTACTGGAGAGGGGGCTTCAGGACAATCCGGAGCAACAGGTGAAGACTTGATAAGGAGAATGAACAGAGAGTAAATAAACTTTCGCCTCAAGAAAAAAAAACAAAACTTGTTTTGTTTGGAAAAGAGCCTGAGGAACTCAGGTAAAAAAAAAAACTCATCTGTTTACTTAATTTTTTTATTTGTTGCATAATCCTTTGATTTGAAGTAGCTCACCTTCACTGTTGGCTTGATCTTGGTTACCAGCCATTGTCCTCACCTGGTCTCCAACAACATGAAGGCAGAAGACAAGCTTCAGATTCTGAAGTTCCTTTTAATGCTGGTCAACTCATTTTTTGTGGTAAGAGGGAGTAAGTAATTGGGGTAAATTCATAATTGGATGGACAGTCTTGCATAATTTTACATTTCAGTTATGTACAGATAGGCACATGCGTTTGACTGTTCTGAGAATTTAAAGTGAAATATTGTTGCTGTCACAGCTCCAAAATGGTCATTTTGCAGAAGAAACTATTAACTGAATTTAACAGATCACACTTTATCTCCACATCCTTTCTGGACATTTCTATTGAATGTTGAAATTTTAACACAACATAAAAGGCATATATGTTCAAAAATGAAAAAATGATGAAAGGTTTTGTCCTAAGAGACGGTAGTGGACTGCTTTCACTGACAAGGTTGATTGCTGGTATTAGCTTTGTGGTACTGCCATCTCTATAAGTGTCTATTAAACAACCATATACACCTTTTACCTCCTTACAGCGCAGTTAACAGACCCATAACTTTCTCCACAGATTCTTGGGATCAGCCTTTTTGGATGTTCTGCATGGATCCTATTTGATACAAACAACTTCATAACTGTTTTGAGCAGTGGTAAGCTGTCAGTTCTTTCTACCTGGTGAAACAGAAGCTGGAATCCAGTAGTTTATGTAACTGCTATTTTTTTCTGTTGCCTGAAAAAGTGAGTGAATAAAGAGCTTAACGTAGTATACGTGGACCACGATTGGAACATTTCTCTGTGTGACTAGATCCAGAAATTAATGAGTGTGTGCTGATAGTGTGTTGACGGTGTGTCGCCTGGGGTGCTGCATCTGATCTGGCTGCGTGCGGAATCTGGGCTGATTGTGTGTTGATTGTGTTCTGATTGTGTGCTGATTGAGTATTGATTGTGTGTTGATTGAGTATTGATTGAGTATTGATTGTGTGTTGATTGCGTGTTGACTGGGGTGCTGCATATGAGCTGGCTGGGTGCTGAATCTGGGCTGATTGTGTGTTGATTGTGTATTGATTGGGTGCAGAATCTGTTCTGATTGGGTGCTAAATCTGATCTAATTGTGACCTGGGTGTAGTGTTGTGGATAATATTGTTACCTTCCAAGCAAGAAAATGGTTTTTGATTCCTGTCCTGGCAGCTCACTGCACTACTCCAATAAGACTCCGTGGGCAAGACTCCTAACACTGCATTCACTTACCACGTACAACATATATACAAACATATATCCAATGTGTACTATGTATATATATTTACATACACACAAACTTATGTATTTTTTTACATATTTTTGTAATATTTGTATAGTGTTATTTTTATATTATACTGTTGTGTTGTATAGTTTTTATTCTATTTTATTCTAAGTTCTGCTGCTTCCACTTTGCTGCTGTAACAATGCGAATTTCCCACCCGTGGGACTAATAAAGGGCCATCTTATCTTATCCTAACTGTGAAATTGACAAAAGCATCTGTCAAATGCTGTAACATAAATGTGTGCTGATGGTATATACTGGTGTTTTTGTGTGTTACCATTCTCCCAGACTCGGATATCGAGGTGGTGGCTGGAGGGCTGTTTGTTATCGGCCTGGTGGTCGTGGCCGTCTCTATGTTGGGCTGCGTCAGCGTCCACATAGAAAGTAGATGTTTCATTGCATTCGTAAGTACTGTCACACAACTGTGAGAAACTTCTTTATAAATCAGAGACATGAAAAACACATTATTAAAGTACTTATACCAGCTGCCCTGAAGTAGAACAAAGCAGTAACAAAGTAACAAAGCAGAGCAAAGCAGTGCCCGATTTTAGCAGCTCTGTTTTTGGAACACAATCCAGCAGAAATGGCCAGTTTTGGTTTGAAAACACAAGAATCTTAAAAAAGCAAAGCAGAGGTTTCCAGCAGTGGTGTAACTTAGACCTTATGAGCTCCAAAGGAAAAAGAACCCAGGACTATTAGGAATCAGGAGTTTTTTCTCCAGACACACTATCAGCAATTCTAATTTTGGCAGGTCTGTTTTGTAATGTTATGATGTGAGCCTTGTGAACACTCGTGCTGTATTTAAATTAAGAATCACAGCTAAATAGCCACTCGCCTCTTCTGATACAGCACTAATTCCTTTATGTAATTTGAACAGACTAATGTTTTTTTGTAAGAAGAGGCCAGTTCAGTTCATTAAACAGCAACTTATAGAAAAGTATAGAGAGTACTGGAAAGCTGCTAGAACACAGGTCCCCATAGCATGAGCTTTTGAGTTAAAAAGGCTACCTAAAACTGTTTTGTAGAAATCAGTGTAGAACCCCCCCCCCATAGACTGTCCAGCTCATACCAAAACCCAGCCTTGGTCTCCTACTTCCACATACTTTCAGAATGAAACTTTATATCCCTGGTTTGACATTTCTTGCTTTTATTTTTATCCATAATTTGAAAACACCCATTGTCTGTACATTGTTTCCAAATTCCATGAAGACCAGACCACTAGAAACTTTCTAAAAAGTAGAAAGTGGAGAAAGTTTGTTCCTTTTCACGGAAAGCCACTCTTTTGAAGATGTTTTGCTCCAGCAGCGGTGATTTGAAATATGTTCCTCTGCGGAGCCTTATCTTCTGTTCATGTGTTTTCTTTTCCAGTACATGGGCTTCTTGATTGCCATTGTTTTGGGTCAACTTTTCATCACTTTCCTCCTTCTGTTTAAAAGAAACCAAGTAAGTTTTTAACCAGCTTTGCTCCTGATGTGCTGCTGTAGTCTTCTGGAATTAATATTTAACGACCGCGGCGTGGCGGAGAAAACATGAAACTGAGCTATTCTTAAACCATTACCGCCTTTAGCCAGATTTGGTGCAATCTTGTGTGTCACCACATTTTCCTACATGATGTTGCCTCCCATTGGCTGCCACAAACTGTTCCATTTCTTGACATGTGGTGTGTGAACATTTACCTCAGTTTTGACCAAAAGAAAGGAAAACAGTTAAAAAAGAGCTTTTCATCAACAGATTGAGACGGTTTTGACTAAAATCATAGAAGGCATCATCACCGACTATGGCAGAAACACTACACAAACATCAGGGAGGCTTCTGGACAGCGTGCAGCAGTCTGTACGTATGACATAACCATCACGGAAACGAGAGATCACACTGCTGAGTTATACAGACCAAAGTTTAATAATTAACCATAATTCACCAAATGTTAATAACACACGCCAAATCAGTTTACTGGTTTTATAAAAAGCACTGCTGGCTTTTATTATCTCCATAAACTGGAGTGTGTTTTCCTGCAGGCAAAGTGCTGTGGCAGAAAGAGCGCCAGTGATTGGCAGACAAACGGACTCATTCAGACGCTGAACATGTCAGACGTTTACCCCTGCTCTTGCTTCAATAGTAGCTGCCCCCTATTCCTGCCCAATGAGAGCTACCCATTCGGAAATGGCTCAGACATCTACACAACGGTACTATGACTCTCAGCGTGATGGTTTTATAACATTAGATCCCAACCTACACACTCACACACTCTTCTCTGCTGCTTTTAAAGGGCTCACATTATGCAAAGATGAAATTTCTTCACTTCTTTTAAATAAAAGAGTTGCAGCAGTATGAAAACACTGTTAAAATGTCAAAATGTACCATTCCCTCCTCAGTCTGTACATGCAAAAAATATGAAGTTATGAAGTTGTTTTGAATTTTTGAATACCTGTATCTCCAAACTGGTAACTTTACATAAGAAAGAAAAAAAACGTTCTTAACTTTTAATGTTAGTCTGTTCATCATGAAAACTTCACACAATGTGAGCAAATGTTTAATTTACATTAATGTAAAATGTTAAAATGTAAAAATGTACCATTCTCTCTTCAGTCTGTACAAAATATCTGTTTGTTGTATTTGTGATGTCACAAATACATTTACATGTATACGCCTATTCAGCCTACAGCAGTTTTGCCCCGCCCATTTGTGCTGACGTTATTAGGAGGCGTCGTAAGTTAATTCAAGACTGAACTACATATGCAGTACTGTGCAAAAGTCTTAGGCTCCTATGGAAAGTGTGTGTGATAAAGTGTCTTCCTGCAAGCATTAGAACAACAGTAGAATAAATGCAAACAGTACAAAGTATCGGTAAAAAGTAAGATTTGATTCATTTGTAAAAAGTAGTTAATATTTTGTGAGCTGGTGAGCTAGATTTATTTAGTATATTTAGTATAACACTGCTCATCTTAACAGTTTTAAATATTATGTTTGCAGGTACCTACGACTTTGCACTAATACACAGTAACAAAACAATCTGTTTTTTAAAGGTTACAAAATAATGTTAAAATGACTTAGGACTTTTTCAGGGGCACAATGGTGCACAGATGCAATAAGTGCACCTCATGGAAGCAGATAAAATATCAGTGCCGTCCAAAAATAAAAACAACCAAAAAACATGTATCTCCAAAATGATAACTTTATATTAGAAGGCAAAAACGTTCTCAGCTTTCAATGTTAGTCTGTTCGTTATGAAAACTTCACAAAATGCAAAGAACAGCTGCTGTGTTCAAGAAGTAGAAAAATAAAAATGAAGATGCATGTTTCTTGTCTGCAGAGTGACAATGCAGGAAACAAATTGTATTTTGTCTTGTGGTCTCTGGAAAATGTGAACTGTATGATCTAATGCGGCTCATCGCTGTGTTGTTGTGTTTTGCGGCGCAGGGCTGTGGGGTGAAACTAAAAGACTGGTTCGAACAGAACATATTCGTGATCGTGGGCATGGACTTAGGACTCATAGCCATTCAGGTAATTAAATGACCCTGAGAGAGAATGTGAGAGCAAAAGTGAAAGAATTTCTAATAGGATTTAAAAATGCACCTGAACTGCTCAACTGGGTTAGAGATGGCACCTCCTCAGGCAGTGTGAGGGCATGTCGTTAACTGTGTTTCTTCATGTGGAGTGTCTGAGTAGTTTGAGCACAAGAGCCTACTTTTAAAACTAAAACCAGCTCATTTTAAATCCAAGTGGCTTATACAGAAACAATATTGGATCTGTATCTGTATTGCTTTCTACTCAAGGGTCAGTACTGGTACTGAAAAAGAAAAAGTGGCATCATGTCCTCTCTGAACTGCCTGTTGTAAACTGTGCATGTTTAACAGGCACTCATTTAACTCAAAAAAGTATATTGGTGTATCGTTTAATTCCACTGTGTGAACAGTTCCCCCACGTCTGTTTGTCTATTCAGGGTATTTTTTATAATTCTGCATTGTACCTACATAATCAAACCAAACTGAAATACGATGATTACAAGGTTCATTAAATAATTTCCTAAAGACTCACATTTAACCAGACATGTCCCAGAATGTTCCACCTCCCTTTATTGTTACTAAGCCTGTCAAACTTTAAGCTACCTGGTAGCATGTCATCGCGGCCAGAACATAACCTCTTATCTCCAGACCAGTACATTTACAGGAGAAGAAAAAAACCTAATGTCTAATTTACTAGTTTTGACTGATTTCATTCGTCCATTTATTATAAATTTTGACCCAATATAAAGAACCAATCATGCAACAAAATGTTAAAAATAAAGTGTTCATTAATCCAAATGTTTTTCAGCTTCAGGAATGAAATAAAGACAAGTTGATCAGGGCGGAGGAAGTGTTCGAGCTGAATATTCCTCAGTATCTCTTTTTTCCTTGCCTGTTGTAGGAACATTTAGAAGCAACATCTGAATTATGATTGGCTGAGAGGCACATCAATCATAATTTACAAACAGTTATAGGTCAGAGATTTACATCCATACCAAGCGATAAAAGGTGCTGACCAAAAATAAGAATAGGTTCTTCAACTTAAAGGAGCTGTGTATGTATACCATCTTCATTTTTTCCCTGCTTGTTCAGATTCTACAGTTCACTCTGGGAGTTTACGTCTGTCGGACCATCGGGATTAAGATTAAAGATCGTCACTCCAGGAAGCTGCTCCAAGAGAAGGAGGAGGACCCTGCACCAGAACCTGAGCTTCCCCAGAGCGATCAGGAGTACTACCAACACGACGATGCTTACGATCAGCAGCCTCAAGATGTTTATAATCAGGAATGTGTCGGACAGAGTTATTATGAAGATCAGCCTTACAAAGATCATGACCTTGAGGTCAATCTTCAGCTCTATGGCCAGCAACACCACAGCGTGTACGCTCAAGATGATTCAGGACAGGCTTACGATCAGCAGCAGCACCACCACGACCCTGAACATGATAACACTTATGATCAAGAATACTTTGGTCAGAGCTATGACCAGCTTCAAGACCAGCATCACCAAACCAGAAATGATCTGGACTACCCACAGACTAACAGCGGCATTTATAACCAGGGTTACGTTCAAAATTATGACTCTAGGACTAATTATGATACGTACTAGTCCCAGAGCGTTATTTGGCTTGATTTACTTGATGGCTTGATTTACTGCAGAAAATGCATCAGGTTGTTTATTAACAAAATGCTATACTGATTATTTTAGTGTTTTATGATGTTTAGCAACCATGAGGTCAGGTTTTCATTTGACTTGGAAAGGTGCATGACTGTAGTTTTCATTTCGGTTCATCGATTTTCTGTCTAAATTAATTATTTCACAAAGATACACATTCATTCATTATACAAAAAAAAAACCTGGAGGATGTCAAGGCTTCTTTAAAATGGTACTTTATTTACATTATAAATTATTACTTTATTAGTTGACAAATACTGTTTAAGCGTGACACCTTTTGACTGGAGTGTATATAAATCTATATTAGTGAGGTAAAAAAAATAACAATGGGTTTAATTTAAGATAGCACTAAATTCAGCTTTGGGTTCAGCTCAAAAATATCTTACAGTAAAACATCCAGCTTTGCAGAACAACCCCTTAGAACAGACGTATGGATATTGGTTTTACAGTAAAATACATTATTGGTAGGATAAATACTGTATAAAGTCAAGTTTCAGTGAAAATAAATACTGTCCATGATGAGGAAAGATGAAGGTGAGGAGTTTGTACACTTGGTATTGGTCCCAACCAAAAGGTAAACCAAACTACTGATAAATTAAAGGAATAAAACAACATAAAGTGTCTTTGTGGGCCACCAATAGCCATCAGAATAGCTTTAAGGTTTGCCTTGGCACAGTCTGTGAAACTGTACTGGAGAAATGGATCACCATTTGTTCAAAAGAAATCCCCTCAGCTGGTGTTTCGACGATACACTACATAGACAAAAGTACTGGGACACACCTGTTTTTCAGGGTTTGGTCTAGGCCCCTTACTTCCAGTGAAGGCCAATTTAAATGCTAATTTTCATTCTTATGCAGACTATTCAGTGACCCCTTGTGAACCCTTATGATGGGGGCATTGTCACCCTGGATGGGACCACTCCCATCAGGACAGAAACGTTCATCATCAGATAAAGGAGATCAGTTAGAATGACTTGTTTTGCAATGACCCCTGTAAGAGCAGCAAAATCCCAACCAGCATAACAGAGCCACCAGACACTCTCAATATAGGGGTCAAGCACTCACTCCTGCACTCGCCTACTCTTATAAAACATAAGGATGACTCATCTGACCATGTCACAGTTTTCCACTTCTCTGTAGATCAGTACCTGTGGCTTTTACACCACTGACCTCTCAGATGGTAATTCGTCTTTGTAATGAGGAGTATTTTCACCGCAGCCCTGCCACAATATTCTTTTCTCCAAGTTGTGGAAGGATGTTCTCTCTGACAGTCCAGTTACGTCCCTCATTGACATTTTCAGTCATTTAACAGACAAGCACCACACTTGAATGCATACTTTTGCCAGCTGCAGTCTTGAAAAAACGCCGCCAAATGGCTGAACACGAATTTTGAGCTGTCGTATTAAAGCGAACGTTCCACCACCATCATCAAAACGCCAACTAAGAGAATATCTTCCGGAAGACCAACGACCCTAACCCTAACCCTCCAGTACAGTTCCACAGACTTGAAGAATCCATTAATACTAGATTATAGAACCTGTTAAACCATTTCTGATGTCTCATGGTGCTCCAACACCTTACTGAAGACTCCACATTAGGCCTTAATTTGTCACTAGTCTGCTAGTCAACTGGTTTACATGTAAACTTTCTCCACTTCCTTTCATAATGAATAAATAATTATGCTGCAAAGCGTATGCGCCCTTCACCCTTTTAGATCCTTAGAAATGAGTTTTGACGGGGTGATGTCTGATGGATATCTTTGTGAGTCACAGAGTTTTTCCCCGACTCAGCATTACAGCCTGACTCAAGAGGTGCAGGGATGAAGCTCATCATACGTTTTTGATTGTTGGTGTCTGGAGTGTGAGGGAGCGGGCTGTGTGTGTGCGCGCCTTTCTTGTGTAGCCCTGCTGTTCGGAGCTGAATTGGTGAGTGGAGAGTGGGCTTAGCCGAAAGTATGAGTAATGACACTCTCTCCACCATAAAAAGCGGCGAGTCTGTGTGGATGAGAAGAGTCTTTGTTAAAGTCTTGCTGCGGTTGATGATAGCCAGTCTTCCATTACTGACCTCATATATTGTGAGCAGGAGGTCGGGCCTTACGACAATTCTGCACAGCGCTTGCATTGATAGCTTGAGAGAGAGCAAGTCGATGAGTTATTGAGGGGGGGTTGCAGACTTCCTCCACCTAAACCTGAGCGATTCTCTGCTTGCTAATACAAAGACTGACTCACTGAAAACTTTGAGACGTGTGCTGGGGGCTTTCCGAACATAAAGGAAAAGTACTACTGGATTTTTATGGTGATGGAAAAAGACGTTTCCAGAATACCTTTTACAGGTTTACAGATAACGGGGAACTCCAACAATTATCCAAAATTTCGGCAGAATTCAATATTGCAGTTGTAAACAAAGCCAAAGAGTGGCTTGATGTTAAATAGTTCAGTGTAAAAAAAACACTGATGGCGACAGGAACATCATCTGCGTTTTTGTAATGCTTTTGACGGTTCAATAATGATTAAAAAAAAGTTTTCCTTGGGACTATTTTGCTTAAAAATACCCTTCATGTATACCTCCGCCAAGAATTTTAAAACATATTTTAAGGATCAAAATCCTGTCAAAACTACATTTGGGCAGCATATTTGTAACCATTTCCTTGTGAATATTTCCAAGTTTCTCTAGAAAGGAGCACTTTATATCAGACCAATATGAATACCATCTTAATTATTTAATCATGCAGAACTGTTTGAAAAATCAATGGAATTTCCCATTAACACCTAGTCAATGAAACTTTTTAAATATGGGATTACCATCAAAACTAACAATGTAAACCCTGTAATAGCTCATCATGTCCCGTAATATTAACGTCTAGTCCTACATTTTGTAAGCTTCCAACTACTGGGAGTAAAACCATCATCAGAGGCAGCGACAGACACAAACTGAGAATCAAATTATGGGATATGACTCATGTTGGTGTGACATCTTTATCATGTGACCTCAATTCTCATGCTCTCTGACTCTCTGCTTATTGTCATGAAAACAAGCAGCTCTTTCTCCTCCTGTCACTGATGTCTGTGGGATTGTTTCTGGACAGTTAAGAGTGTTTGTTAGTGACAGAGTTAATCGGATGTAGGCCGGGACGGTGGCTACCAGGCCGCTTCATTGACACAAACCCAGTGACGGAGAGATCTAACGTCCATCTCGCCTTTTTCTAATTGTGGATGGGGAGCACAGAATGAATATGCCGATATTTTTGAGCATGAATGGATTTCGGGTTCATGGACAAACGCTGAACTTCTGAATGAATGTTGGGGCCACTGATGACCTCTGATGTCCCCATAGTACACCCAGTTGCTCACTGAACCCTTTGAGCCTAAGGCTTCTTATTCAGTCACAGGATTATTTATAACTTATTATGTTAAAATTATTATAATCACTCTGTATCTACTATTAAGTGGATATGTAAACGGAATAGTTATGACAGTCAGTCATAACTTAATTAAGTGTGGTTCTGGGGTTTGACTGTAAAACATCCTATTGCCCTATAAGTATTACTATCTTATGTGCAATACCTTCAATCACTTCTCCACCTTCCCACACGCACAAAAACATCCAAAACCCTCTGTGAATCCACGACTACACTCAACCTCTCAAACCTACAGCTCCCAAAGTGGGTCATCAGCCCTGTCACCACAGATATCGAACATAAAACTCTGAAATCTGAAATCCCCACGCCGATCTTGGGGGGCCGCTGTCAAGTGGACTCAACCGCACATATCTCAGGACAAGTGCGCTCTCTGTTCTGCAGCAGTCTTTTGCTGCAACACGGAGTGAGCCCCGAGCCAACCATGCCGGACAGCACCGCACACAAAAAAGCCATTTATCCTCCAAAGCCGAGGCCTGCAGTCCCAGCGGCTGGCCTCAAAGGGACGGACCTGCCGCGGGCATCCTAGCGGACGTGCCTCTTCAAAAAGATCCGCGCTTCCTGTCCCGGAGAAGCCTGGCTCACCAAAGCGTTCCACCAGGCTGAAGGCTGAACCAGTCTGTTTTCAAAGATGCCATCCTCTATGCATTCTTCAGAAACACAGATTCATTTATCATTCGCGAGACAGCCATATAGTCCAGTGCTGGGGCCTTGAGATGTTAAGATTCTTGCAGTGTTATTCATTGTGTAGCTCGCGTTACGGCTAACTGTTTTAGCTCAAAGGGTAATTAGAGTATGCGTGATTATATCAGCCTACAAAGACGATGTTCTCACTTGGTAAGTGCATTTTTTGTTCATGTACCACAGTCCTTGCTCTGCTAAAAAAAAAAACACAGAGCTATGTACAAACATTAGAGTTCCTTCTTTATGCACTTGATGATTCCAGAGACTGAAAACAAACGCTTTAGCTCGGTTCCACTCCCACAGGTGTGCTGGATTAAACTGCTGTGTCTTCAGACCCCAAAGTATTCTGCTGTGCCCTGAGGGGAAACAACCGGAATCAAAGGGAGGCATCTGTCAGGTCTTGCTTACAACACAGAAAACAAACACTTGGTTTGTTGTTACTCAAAGCATTCGCTTTTAACGTGACGTGTCTAAAAGAGACAATACCTGCACTGTTTGTTGAGGTAAGACGACTCAGGGTCATTATGTGTGGCCCTGCTACCGTCCTCAGGGTCACTTTGTGTCTCTGAATCACGCCCGTTTCTTTCACTTCTCCTGTCCTTGCAGCAAACTCGCCGACAAAGCACCTACAAGAATGAGAAAACAGGCACTGACATCCAAGGTGCACGTGTTTAGTGCATAACTTTCTCATTACACTTACATACTGCTGCATAACGCAGAAGGGGAAGCTTAACTGTTCTGAGAGCGAGTGCCAGCGTGGCAACGCAGGGGATGACAAGCAGTGCCAAGAGGCCGGGCACCGCTCCGTCAATCACATGCTTCTGGCTACCTTGACCTGTCAAGACACAACAGCATATTTAGAGACAGTGGAGTCAGGTAAGGGCATGAGGCGCAATGCACCAATAATAGTGATGGCGTTTACGTGATCATTGTCACCCAAGCCTCTATTTAAAGCTGGGCGTGTTTGCCATTAAACTGGCTTGGTCTGTGTGTGTGTGTGTGTGTGTGTGTGTGTGTGTGTACATACTGTGAGTGCGTGCATACATGTAAGACTCACCTGGTGTCATGGGCGGGGCCGTAGGGCAGGGGGGAGGGGTGCAATGAAACTGGCTGGGTGCCGAGGCAAACGTGACGAGCACCTCTTTAACGTGGTCAAAATAGCGTCCGGTGGACCATCTCACGCTCCGGTAATGGCACCTGAAGACCTGCATCGTTGCCTCCTGAGAAAAGATATAAAGAAGCCTATTGGGATACTGTCAATGGGAGCATGAACAATAGGCTGCATTTTGAACATGAATCAATATGAGAAAACAGGCCAATATGTTATGCAATCATAAAATACACAAGCATTTAATGATCGCTTTCCTGGAACAAGTTCATAGAAGAAATAAATAAAACAGCTAAATTGCCTTAAGACATAATGGGTTAGGGATCAAGCCTGAGTTCTTTCAGTTGAAAATTTACATTCTGAATGCTGTGTAGTCCTGGACTAGGCTTAAGCCCATTACTGGTAACCATAACGTTTGAAGTTATAAAGCTATAAAAAGTTGGTAGGTGTCTGTTTAGTATGTTATTAGTGGTGTAGGATAAAGAACGTAATAACTTTGGGTGCCAAATCACATCATTTCATTATGTGCAATAGTCTTATCATATGAAATATCAATACTTACGTCAATATTACTGATCTACTACGGATCTCTATTACATGCAATAACACTCCTAACCACTTTTGGTGTCACTAGTAATTCACTTAAGTGTTAGTTACTTATTTACAGCATTAATATCCCAGTGTACATAGCATTGTGTATTTCATATATAGTATTTCAATAGATTTTTAATGGATTTATTTAGACTTTATATTTTATATTGCTCTTGTCTTTGTATCTGTGTGTAACATAAGCAATTTCCTCTGAGATCAATAAAGCTTTCTGATTCTGATCCAGAATAGTGAATAATTTCAGATTAGACACTGCTGACTATCTGAAAAGGACAATAAAGCCCACGGTGAAGGTTCTTGATGCTGTAGAATGTGGGAAATAATAACTAGTTACCAGGTCCTCGTTGTCAATGGTGTATCGAAGCCCTTGCAGCATGGTGATAAAGATGGTGATGTTTTCTCGGTTGGAGGAGAAGTTGCCGAACTTGAGGGCTAAGGCCTTTAAACTGATCTCCACTGGGTACAGGTTCAGATGAAGCCAGCACGCACCGCCCTGAAACAGCAGTAGAGGAGAAAAACATGAGAAGGGGCCCATGAGAAGCAATTTTGTGGCCACACTGGCATGTAGTTAAGATGATATCTGACAGTAAATACAATACTGTCATTGTTGCGACATTCTGATGCAGCAAACAAGCACGCGGTCACAACCGCCAGCGAAAAACTGCAGGTAGCATCATGACACACTTAGGCTCCAAATCATATTAGCGCAATCAATCAGATGTGTCACACTCACCACTCCTTTGGAAATGTAACGCACAGGAATTTTGTAATCCTTTGGAAGGTTTTCTTTCTGTCGGGATCAGACAGGAAACAAAAATAATGTAAAACAGGACTGTTAATCTTAATGTAATATAATGCAATGTAATGTTAATGTAAACTAAACTGCACCTGGACTGTTAATGTTAATGTAATGTAATGTAATATAATGTAACGTAATGTTAATGTAAACTAAACTGCACCTGGACTGTTAATGTTAATGTAATGTGATGTAATGTAATGTAATGTAAAGTTAATGTAAAAACAGCCTCACTCTGATGGCTAATGTTAATGTAATGTAATGTAATGTTCATATAAAATAAGCTACACTTGGACTGTTAATCTCAATGAAATGTAATATAATGTAATGTTAATGTAAAATAAGCTGCATTTGGACTGTAAATGTAATGTAATGTAATGTAAAATAAGCTGCACTTGGACTGTTAATCTTAATGAAATGTAATATAGTGCAATGTTAATGTAAAATAAGCTGCATTTGGACTGTTAATGTAATGTAATGTAAAATAAGCTGCACTTGGACTGTTAATCTTAATATAATGTAAAATAATGTAATATTAAAGCAAAATAAGCCACACTCGGAAGTAAGATGAAAGAAAAGACTCACCAGTGTGTCTATAGTGGCCACATCATCAGTCAGAGGGCTCCCAAACGCACCAGAACAGGTCACAAGGCCAGAGAACAGCAGGACGAACACACATGCACTTCCACCGATCTGTGGCAAAATGTGAAGAAACATGATTTATACAAAAATAATAATGAGTAAAAACTCATAAATAGAAATCAGGCATCATGGTTTTGCAAAGAAGGAGAATCTAACCAATACTTTCACTTAATTCAATCCTTAAAGTCGTACTGATTCAGGTTTGACATGAACCGTGTCATTCTAGAGAGTGAGTCAGAATGATTCACAATAGTAGTGAACGGAAACAGATGTGAAAAGTATTCGATGCCTCTAAAACGGACATTTGATTTATAGGACACACTTTAGTGGTTTAACTCATCTATTCTGCTAAATAAGGTAAATATATCTGAGCAACGACTCCAGGACAGACACTGCTTTGACATTAAATGGTTAAAGATACACAGCCTGAATCATAATACACTTTTTTGTTTAATTGTGATTTTAAGATTTGGTCTGGAATGCACTTTTCCCATACATTCAGAGCAGATGGGAGAGATGCAAACAGGCTGCTGTACCAGTATCAGCATCGCATGTACACACTCAGAGGACACATGTGGATTCACTGGTCTTCTTGGATAGTAAACAGAATGGCCACATTTGCACTGACCACACTGGTGACTATCATCCCACCACCACCACTATAAAACACCCAGTCAGTTTCTCTACAGTGATCCATTTAACACCAGACTCACGCTAAATGACCTTGTTTGGCATGTAGACTGCAGATATTTGAGTTTGGAAACTAACAGCACATTCTGGAGGCTTCTAAAGCATTTCTGTACTTCTAAAGCATTTTCAAACTATAATATTTCAGCTTGGTGCACTTGTGAAGAGAATAATCTACTCAATCTGCCCTTCTATTTTTGGTCCCGTGGTTATGTTCTGTCATCAGTTCCTGTCTTATTGTTTTGTTAGTTCTGGATTGATTGGCTTTGGCTCAAATCTCTCATTTTCAAGCTTAATTTTTTTTCTTTAGATTTAAAAATAAAGTGATGTAGCCTAGTTCTTTCAATGGGGAATTTACACTGAGAATGCAATGTAGGTCAAACAAACAAACAAATACATAAATAAATAACTTTGGGTGCCAAATCAATTCATTATCATAATGAGCAATAGTCTTCCCATGTGAAACATGGTAAAACACTGTTTTACTGATCTAAAAAAAAACTGCCATAATAACCACATATGTTATGATAGAGGTGTAGAATAAACTAATAAACAAACAAATTAATAAAAAACTCTGGGTGCTAAATCAAAGCATTTCATAATGTGCAATATCTTATTATCTTTGTGTATTACGTGGGATACGTCTTACCATGCGAAATATCACTATATTACTGAATAGTGCCAGTATAACCTCATACACTGTGCTAGTGGCCTTAAATAACAAAGCAAATAAAGAGCAAAACAAAGAAAGAAAGAAATACATCTGGGTGCCTAATCAAATCGTTTCATTAAGTGCAATAGTCTTACTTACTGATCTAAAAAGAACAGTGGAAAGAAAACCACATAGTGACCTTCAGCTCCTCGTGCTGGTGGATGCTGGAGGGGCTGGGGAGCTCCAGTCCTGGAGAGTTTAGATCTGTCTTGTTTGGTAGACTAGTTTAGGCAAAGTTTGGGAAAAGTCACCTTAAAGTCACCTGGGCGCGCGCGTTTGCGCGTGTACGAATTGAGAAAGTGAGCGTGCGCACGCGCACGTGCCCGTGCCAAGGCTCTCGCGCTCCACGGTTCTCCTACCTTCGCCTCCTTCATGTGGAACATGGGAGATCAGGCTGGACTTCTCGGAGCTCTTTATGTTCCTCTGTTTCTCTCGCGCCGGAATGCAGGCATGATTCCACATGCGCGCGCTGAAGATCACCCGAGCGCGAGCTCCTCTCTCCCCTCGAGGCGAAGCTCCTACTGTCAGTCTGTCTGTCAGTCACTCAGTCAGTCTGTGTGTGCGTATGTGTGAGTGTGTGTGTCTGTACTGAGAATGATGGACAATGATGGGAAGCTCGATTCAGCTGCACATACCGAGTCTTCAAAATGAATCAAATGTCTGATACAAACGCTTCGAATACCGATAGAAACACATGCGGCGAGACTCCTGAACCGATTCTAAAGATCCGGTTCGAAATGACATACACTATTGAATCACAAATAAGATTATTACTGTTATTTTTATTACTGACACAACTGATATTACTGATATTATTACTTTACTCACACTTTACAACCTACTTTTAGTTCCTACTTCTCTTTTAAGTCTACAGCTACATGTTATTTATTAATATAATAATACTTCTGTTTGTTATTATTTGTTAACATTATTATTATTAGTAGTAGTAGTAGTGTTATTATTGTCCAACACATTTCATTGTAACGTCGACCCTGTGGTCACATACACATGATAAAGATCGAATCTAATTTGATCTAAAAAAAAGCAGCTTTACAGGAATACCAGCGCAATCCCTAATGAGCAAGACTGCAGAATAAAATCCCAAAGAGGAAGAAACTCAGAGAGAAACCAAGATTAATCCTCATCTGAGATTTTCCATTGAAAAGGAAAGGGTAGTCCAAGACTAGGCTTAATCCCCATCTGGGAAACTGACCTACTGAGTAAATAAGGTAGCCTAAATTGAGGCTCAATAGTCTAATTGAGCTAAAGAGTTAAGAGAGTAGCCTAATCTAAAATCAAACATACCGGACAGTTAAGAAAAAGGCCATAAGCTCTAGTTCTCATCAGCAAGTTTCTGTCTTGTGATTGCACTTTCCTACAACCTTTAAAAAGGCCGGAGGTCTTTCTTTAGCACCAGTTTCCACGAATCTGTCTGCAGTGGGAGTGCTCCATCCCAAATTAGGAAACTTACTAAAAGAAGAATTACAGTTTTATCACACAATGACAGGGAAGGCTTAGTTTCACTAACAGTATGTTTAAGACAAAGCAAAGGAGCCTCGCTGACTCATTATGAGACCAAGATTAGCTGTTGCTGATGTTGCTTCCTACATGTTCTAGGCTACAGAGCACCGGGGCAACAGCCACTAATGATTAAACATGTTTTACAGCTCTAATTGATAACCCTTGTAAATTATGGGACCTAAACCATACTATATATTGTCTCGCTAATGATAGAACTAAGAAAAATAGAGAAATAAGATATTTAGTACATTATGGTAAAACTGAATGTGTGAGATCTTTATGTGCAATTGAAGAGCAAATTTCCAAAGCATTTTTTTTTTTTAGAAAACTGCATTTTACCCATTGGAAAGCAATTCTTACAGGAAATAATTGTTCTCATTGAACTTTTACAGTTACTTGTCATTTTTCAATGCATTTCTAAAGTGCAACTCCTGCACATTTTAGTTTGGGCAAATTTGTTTAAAAAATATAATGAACATTAGAGTAAGTCGATATTCAGTGTCTCAAAATTATGTACAAGTTTAATGTTTATATCCTACTACATGACACAGCAATGAGAGCTAACTGCATAAAAAATGGAAACACTTATTTCTACCATTACCAGTAACTGTGAGTGGGCTGAGTTTTTAAAATTCACCTTACCTTGTACCGTGTATTATGCAAGGACTGTGTAATGTAGAGGTAATGTACAGGTGTAAAAATATGCCAATAGTAGTGTTCCCTAAAAAAAAAAAAAGACTGAGTTTTGGAAATTTACTCTTGGCCCTCTAATCTTATACTGCCATCTAGTGGGACACGGACGCGTACACGCGCACGCACACGCACGCGCACACACACACGCGCACACGCGCACACAGCAAATTCAAAATGAGCTTAATTTCTAAAAGTGGACCGTGTGGTCAGGAGTAGAACAGGTTTTAAAATGTTCACATTGTACATTCACCTATAATTTGAATCTTTAGCCCTTTAAATCTTAGATATAAAGTGATACGCATGAGAATTAAACAAAAATATGAAAACATTGTTTTTTTTATCCTAATCTGTGTCCTAAAAAAAGTCAGTAAGCATCTGAAAAGTCTCTGATTCGGATTAGGTGGATTCACTCCGGTAGGACCAACATTCAACTTCTCAAGAAAAACAACTGGATTATGAAAGGACATTTTATAACTGTCAACCGTTTACACTGTGGGACGCAATTATACATCTCAGCATCATTCAAGGGACACAAGAAATGGGAAAAGTGCTTTTACAAAAGTATTACACTGATTGTTTTTGCAGCAACTGGTCAGATAAATAGGCTTAACATGACATCTAATCTCTGAACCATTACAGAGAATAATAATACTCATGTGTAACATTTTCCATAGATGATCATCATTCAAAGGGTCCTGGGTCATTCTATCAGACAGGAGAAGGTTCAGGAAGAAAGGAACCTGAAGGAACGTGTAGTGATTCTGAGAGTAAGGTGTGATGCTGCAGTCTGTGGAGAACAGCCCATAAAATACATTGATAATGGAGAGTGTTTTAAATTAATGTACTGAAGGGGATGGCACACTGTGAACGTAACAAAGAAACAAAAACATAACAAATCCTCCCTTCTGCCTCATTTTTCCTGAGAAAGAGGATGGCGAAATGCAGCAGTCGGTGCTCACTTCCTCTTGCGGGGGCTTTTGTCAGAGTCAGGCTTTCTCTCCTCTGAGCCGTCCTTCTTCCCTCCTCGACTGGGAGCCGCTCGGTTTTTGTCAGAGGCTTCAGCGGCTTCTTTGGGTTTCTTACTCTTGTGTTCGGACGGAGCAGGTTTAGGCTTGGGGCCCTTGGCGGTGTGGGTCCGAGAAAACAGGGCTTTCAGGAGAAGGATGGAGGCCACAGTGGCAACCAGGGTTAAAAGCACCAAGGGCCCAGAAAGACCCCTCACCTGCTCCCTTATGACACTCAGAGCCTGGGATACAGGTGTGTCTGAACTGGGCTGGACTGGGAATTTCTCCTAGAAACACATACACACACGTAAAAATATTCCACATATACTATCTATATAATCTCTATATCTATAACCTTTCCCTTCGGTACCATGTACAGATAAATGCAAATTAAAGAAAAAACCTGAGTAAACAAGTGGAGGAACACCTCACCAAGTCACCTTTTTCAGGTTTTTACTTTGTCACCCATCTATCTACATCTACACGCATTTATAACATTGCATAATATTGTATTTTGGATCAGACGGTTATAACTAAGAGTGTACCAACTTACCAGAAAGTCTGAAAAGTTAACATTCTAAACAATCTATCAATTTTATAGTCAATACAGATTTTCTTCCCTAAAATCTACTCTTGATGCTTATGTGGTTAAGGTACCAAAGGAGTTGAATAATTTTTACAAGGCCTTCATTAATTAATCAGTATGACTGATTTGCATATGCATTCCATTTTGACTGTGTGTGTATATATACTGCTCAAAAAATTAAAAGGAACACTTAAACAGCAGCATGACTGTTTAAGTGTTCTCTTTAATTTTTTGAGGTATGTATTGTAGATTGTTTGACGCGATTTTCTTATCATACATTTCCATGCAGAATAGTGCATTAAACCTCCTGAAGCGCAGCTTCACCGGAGCTCTATGGACTCGCACAGAGGGGCGTGTTTCACCGCTGAAAAGCTGGACGGTGATTGGATAAATGCACCAAAATCGCCAGGACACTGGGCTGCTGCATGATGGTTTGAGGAGCTGTCTAAAGGGCGGAACCCCTTTTTGATTGACAGCATGGTTTAAATTAACATCCGATAGTCTGGAGTGATTCATGCTCAGTTCCAGCGGATCTGTGAGAGATGACATGAGACAACCTGCTGCACGTAGTGTGTTTTTTGCAGGTGATATAAACCATTTCCATTTGTACATATAACTCTTTAAATAAAAACTTAATTACAGCACTCTTGAGTTTGCTCCTTGTTTCATATCATTAAAGGAGCTAGCAAGCTGTGCATAATATTGTTGACATTATTGTTATTGTAATATTGTTATTTTGGCAAAGCCATTTAATAAT
>JBBPCX010000135.1:33794924-33814732 GCA_037974365.1 Hydrocynus forskahlii | reverse complement strand
TGTGTGTACATATACACATACAGAAACTATACTGCAGTATTACTTAAAAATACTTTAGATATAATGGGTAAAGTAAACATAGCTACCAGCCATGAACCTCAATAGTTGAAAAAATGGTTTGATTACGATTTTGGAAAACATCAAACTGAGATTTTGTATGGGGAAATGGGAGATATAGCTACTCACACCCCACCTGTGGAACCAGATAGTCACTTATAGTACTCAGGCGAATTCATTATTTTTATGTACCTTGCGAAAGGTTTAAGTGATTCTCCAACTTAAAATGAAGCTACAGAACATAATGAAGCTACAGAATGAGCTTGTTATAAATGTTGCATTTATTCAATAACATAACAGATACACTATCACGTTAAGAGATTTTACAGTGAAAGATCCAGCCAAAGATCACACGTTTATTAATGCTGGTAGGATAAGTAGTTAGTTTTCAAAAACTGCTAAATTGAATACTGAATGAATTTGAATATTGAATACAATACTGTTGAAATCTGCATATTTGGAAAAACACTGAAAAAGACACTGAATCTGAGTTTTGCACAAAAGGCAAGATCTTAAAATGTGCCCATTAACACGGATTCCATCTTTCACATCGAAGGTCTTTGCTGCTTATGGTTTGTTCACTCCTGTTACTGCTTGGAGCTCGGAGTTGAAGCAGAGCCTCACTGCATCTGATCTGCAGAGTTTCAGGTGAGAGTCAAAACAGGCTTTTACTCACTGTGGCTTGGAGTCACACTGCCTGAGGGGAAAAACAGCTTTGTTACTGTTACAGCTTTGATCCAGTTTTTCATCTTCATGCAAGTGTTTCATAAAAAGCAGGTTTAAAAATCCCACTTTTTTCACCTGCAAAAATTCACTCAAGATGAAAACACCTTACAACCTCTGAAAATTAACATGAAAAATATTGCTTAGTGGTATTTTGTGTGTGTAGTAGCACACAGAAGCTCACAGAGGATTTCACTGCCATGTGTGAAAGCAATGGAAGCAGAACTGGAATTTCAGTTCATGGTTCAAAGCATAGACTCTTCAGGCTTTTTTAAAGAAGTGACAAATTTTACCTGGATTTCAGCAACAATAAGTATCCATAAATACATTACATATGTAATAATAACTGTCATCACTATAGTAATAGTAGTATTATAGTTTTGTTAATATAGTATTAACAAAACTAATATTAATTAAAAAAAAACATTTTTATTTAGAAATGAACGCAAAATATGTCTTGCATTTCTTACTTGTTCCAATGTTGGAAATGAAAATATTTGATAATTGAGGCCTAATCTTCTGAGATAACCATCATAAATTCTTCAAAGAGGATGTGATGAGTATTAAACACAGACCAAAGACAAGCTCATGCAAAGAACTGAGACCGACAAGAAATAATGTTAAGACTAATTTTTATGACTTAAGTTAATTCTCAAAACTTACTGTTACAAAAACAAAATCAAACATACAAACATGTAACAAATATAGAGCACAGTCCTTCCTGTGTGTATCACAAGCTAGACGGGAACACACCTATGAAACACTGAAAACCCAGACCAACCTGGTCAACCCCACAGGCCTGTGTGTGTGTTTGTGTGTGCCTGTATTTGTCCATAAGTCTCTGTATGTGTGTGTGTTTGTGTGTGTGTGCGTCTCTTTCTTGTACATTGGGCTTCACACACCTCTCATCACACTTAGATTCAAGACCATCAGCAAAAGGTGGAGGTGAGGAGGATCAGTAAACAATATGCAAACAGTTTAGATGTACACACACACTTGCACATGCACACACACACACACACACGCACACGCACACGCACGCGCACACCCCAATACAGCACTCGTGACTGAGTCAGGCTGTGGTAGACCCAGAGCAACCTCTTCTTCTGCCTCAATAGCACACAAGTTCTCTCTGTCCAAACATGAAGTGTCTCAGTGGTCCGTCGGGGGTTGTGGATCTGGACAGGCTGCGTTGGGTCCTGGGTTCTTGTTCAGTTGCGTCCGTATCAGGTGGGGACCAGTTCCAGGGTTAAAACCGTTGCAGATCCAAACCCACAATCTTCATCTCCGTCTCACCACTGTTGCACCTCCTACACAGAAAAGTGGAGACCTCTGGAAAAAATAAATAAATAAATAAACTAAAGAATACCCCTATTCAGCAGCAGCATTTATATAACACACTGCTGGAGCGACAGTCACAAAAACAGCACAGCCTTGTGACACTTTACAGAAAAGTGCAAACAACCGACGTCACAGTGATCACTTTGTCTCTTAGCTACTCTATTTCTGATCAAATTTCAAAACCAAAACAGAACACAAATATGCAAGTCAGCGTCTCATTCAATCCCCAGGAAATGTGTATCCTTTATCATCACTTAAGACTACTGATAAGTAGGGATGGTGATGATTACGAATTGTAATGAGCGCTGCTCCGTCCCTCCACTGATCCAATCCAGCATCCACAGTTTGGAAACACAGCTGTGTGAGAAAGTATTAACACTGCAGAAACACCCACAGCAGCACCGTCTGAAGAAGAGACTCGCCAGATTCCAGCACTGACCAGTCAGGAACTGGAACCAGTTTAGCATGGGTTTTTGATACTCACATGACATTTCTTATTTCCCATTATTTTAAATTAATAAAGTATCACTGCATTAAATATTGCAGATATATGGCACATTTAAGTTTGCTCCATAAAGAGGTGGTGTTACTGTCTTTTCACTTGTGCATACTGGATATACCTGCATACATCGTAATACCTAGTATAAGGTGACATAAGCTTCCTGAACAGTGCATTCAATCACAATTTTTTTAAACTTTACAGCCCCAATTCTGTGTGGTATTACATCAGTTTCTTGAGAGTTGCTGACCATTTTAGCTCAGTGTTCAATGAACATTGCACTTTAAGTCTGAGCAGAACACACCACTGACACTCCCACATTCCAAGAATAAAACTGTAGAGTGTCTGAGTGGTACAACCCTTTGTACTGACCAGCAAAATCACCAGATGCCAACCTTCACTCTCAGTTCAGAACAGCAGGTGAAATGCTGAAACAGGCACAGAAATTATAGCTCAAACGTGCTCCCAGTTCATGGAAGAGTGGGCTACAATTGTCAGATACTGTTGAGAAACACAGCGGGAGAAGAAATAATGTGTGCTGGAGAAAAAGCGGCGAAACTAACAGAAACAGCCATTATTTTAAAGAATGCAGGGGTTCCTCACCACAGGCCTTTGCCTGCTGCGCTCCTCCTCTGCTGGGCCAGGCTGTAGATCTCCTGCAGCTGTTTCTTCTGGTCGTCGCTCAGAGATTGTGTCAGAGCCTGATACCAGTTTATGTCTGAGCTCTGCACTCCTGCAATGCCACAGTTATTTTGCTTTAAGTAACCAATGACTTGGCAAGTTTGCATAATTTTCCCTTACTTAACATAGTCAGTCCACCACGAAATGTTTGGTGTCCAAGGTCTGTTTCTTTATTTTTGGACTGGAGCTACTAGGCTAATGCAGCCAACAAGTAATGGAAACTTTATATGCCACCACTTAGCTTTGTGCTAACTGCAAAACTGCATAAATCATCACATATTTGCCTCAAACAAAATGGAAGCTGGTTAGATGAGTTCTTGGAGCAAGGGTGCTCCACTCCAGTCCTGGATGGCCAGTATCCAGCACAGTTTTTCCAAAAACAGCTGATTTAACTCACTTGTTAACCCTTAGAACTCAGCGTATTAGTAAAAATCTGATTTCAACAAACAGTGTAAAACACTCTAAAAGCAGTGTTTGTTCTCCTACACACTCGCCGTTTGCTGCTCTTTCATTCGGCCACTCTCTGGAGCCCCTCCCTCTGCGGGTTTTCCCCACCCACTTGTGGGCGGAGACTATCCTGAAAGGTTTCCAAAACCTAAAATAAAAGAAATTTGTTCATTTTTGTTCTTTATGTTTATTTGTGTGTGATGCCATTTTTTAAACCCCAGTAGTGGTTTGTATTATTATTACATGTTTTTATATTACTATAACTTTGGTTCTACGTGACACAGGAACTCCAAACAAAGTTCAGCATGACGTCTGACAGCTCAACACAAACCGGTGTAACTTCCTTATTAGAAGTTGTTTGGCCATATGACAATTCACCATTTGTTGTGCTGCAAAGCTAACAGTTCTAAGGGTTAATTTGCAGGTTTAGTGAGTGAGTTTGAGAGGGGGGACTACCAGACTGTGCTGGACACTGGAGTTGGGCTCCACAGAAAGACGTGTTTATTTTGGTTGCAGAACCGCTGAAATCCTTGCAATCTGATGCAACTCCCCTTAGAATACTTTAAAATACTTGGTACCACTTAACGATAAGACAACCCTGTCCAAGTGTGAGTGTGCTCCAACTGAAAGATCTGCTCCTCACTGTTCTGCTTGTGTAATGTAGGTGTGAGTGGTGTGTTGGCGAGGGGATGCCAGAGAAAATATTGAAACGGGAGCTGTGTGTCTGTAGGTGCGGTTTGTTTTTAGAAAATGGATGAAAACTTACGAAGAAGGGAGGCAGAGAAGAACTGATACTCGTCTTCCCCGTTGTCGTAGTCCAGTGGTGTACTGTATTCCTCCAAGGCAGTGCCCTCCAGACCTTCCTCACCCCAGTAATCATCATCATCATCATCATCGTCATCATCGTCGTTGTCATTACCAGTGGAAGCACTGGCTGGCTGCATGCCAGAACTCTTGTTTCCCACCTCATCTTCATCGCTTGGAATCTCCTCTGAGAAAAATAAGCGTCCTGATAAATTCTGTAACCTATTTTGCTGTTGTCCTTTGTGAACAATATACAAAATTATATCTACACTGTGGTACAGATCAGTTTCTTGTGCCAGTTAGTCACACTGGAATTCACACTAAGGTTCTCTTTGCACAATGTTAAAAAAAAAACAAAAAAAAACTGGGCGCACTGCAACACAAAGACGGGTAAAGCGACAAGGAATTCCAGCTCAGAAAAATCCCTTTCGGGCATCTGTGTCTGCCATAAAAATAAGTCGGTGCACTTGACTACACAAAACACTGGAGAGCTAGAGGGAGCTGTAGGGAAATGCAGTGTAATTAATTCCAATTTATTTCAGTCAGATGCCTGATGCCTCAGGTTTTAGAGGAGGTAATGATAAACCAACAGACTGAGCACTGCTGAGACTGGAGAACAGAAATGTGTGGAGTTCTAGCTATAAACTACAGAGCCACTGGGATGTCTAGAGAAATAATAATTACTCCTACTGCTACTGCTACTAGTATTGTTACTGCTACTATTACAGCGAGTACTACTACAGCTAGTGCTTCCACTACTAGTGTTGCAACTACTACCACTGGTGCTACTACTACTGAGACTACTACTACAGTTACCACTTCTATCGCTGCCACTGCTGCATCTGCTACTACTGCTACTGGTACAGTGAGTAACACCACTGCCTTCCGAGCAGGAGAGTGCGGTTTGATTCCTACCCTGAGTGACACACCACCCTACACCAATAAGAGTCCTTGGGCAAGACTCCTCTAACACTACATTCACTTTCATCTGTGATATGAAAAAATAGTAAGTTGCTTTTAATAAAGGTGTCTGCCAAAGGATGTAAATGCCAACAACAGGTTTGCTCTTTTCAGAATAATACAGAATCACATCAGACAACAAGCAAAAAATGAACAGCAGCCCCAAAATGTACTAAAAGCACAGCAAATGATGCACTAAACAGTTCCAGCTCTGGAGAGCCAAAACACAAATGGTTCAGCGTTTTTCATGCCTGATTAAACTCTACATGAGCTGAATCAGGTGTTGCAGAGGAAAGAATGCATGAATTCATACTGAACCATTTCCCTCCAGGACGGGAGTTGTGTAGCTCTGCATTAGGGATGGAAATCATAGCCTGAATGCGCCTCTTACCGTTCTCCTCCTCCTCACAGCCCTGCGCCCTGGACAGCTGCTCGGGCTTGTTGAGGATCCGGGAGGCATAGATGTGTTTGAGGCCCAAGAACAACAGCAGGATGGAGGGGATGATCTGACCGGCCACTCCTTCCAGAACCGCCGGCCTGCTGGACAGCTCCATGAGCAGACTCAGGCCGATGATGCACATCTTACGGTCATGCAGCCTGAACAGAGGGACACCACATGACACACCACCATCTTTAACCCGTCAGTGTGTAGCATCAGCGCCACTGGCTACCCTCCATTAAAGTGTACCGTCACACCAGTGTGCTTTGGATCATTCATGAACACACATTCCATCATCACAACGCAAGTTAATGAAGACACAAGATTACAGCTGAGACACCGTTATTTGTACATTTTATATTTGACAGTCAGCACATCACTAAATCACACTATACTCAGGCTGTGTTCAAACTGATGGAAGGTCCGAGCGCCGTGCAGGACACTTAAGAGCACAACACACAACAAAGAAGAAACAGACCCGCTGTATGAGAGGCAATGCTGAATAACACATTTTTACATTTACTATTGAGCATAAGTGACACATGTCAAAGTACTACCACCAAATACCAAGCTGTTGTTTTAGTCACATGTCTTTCTAAACCATCTTTATGGAATATTTATAATATATACTTTCCAGAGCATCTGAATGTGAGAAAGCCGTGGATCTGATTAGAGCTGCAATAAAACTCTGCAGAAGAATCACCAGTAGCAAAACCATTGAACAAATTAAGCTATTTAGCCTTTACCTTTCTTCTATGATCTTAAACATATATGAGTCTGGTATCTTTTGAAAACAATATAACTTATGTTTAGTGTTGCAACATCGGGGTTGGTTCCTCATGTCTGCCCTGCAATGTATTGACAGAGAGAAGATGAATTTATATGCAGTGCAGTGCACAAAATACAGGTTTCTCCAAGACCATTAAATGCTAAAAACTCACAGCCTGTCTCAAAGTCTATTCTTACAATTGCCCATTTTGCTGTAGTGCACACTAACCTAATGCATTTCAGAATTGATAAAAAAAAATAAGCAAGCACTTAAGATCCCAAGTGCATTGATTTGTATATATGTATTTATGTATAGATGCAGACTTCAATGTTAACATTCTTACTCAGCATTTTTAAAATAATGTATAAGAACATGACCAAAGCATAAAATCCAGAGGAAATACTGACCCAGTACCACATCGATGTGCTGTTCTAGAGTAGCTGCGTTTAGCGCGGCCTTGTACATTTAAAAAAAAATGGTTCACACTTGGACACTGAAAACGTTTTTGCAGACCAAGGACAGGATATTTGCGGCCTGTTGTTTTCTATGGCAGTGACATGTTTTTGTGCTTCTTGCTAGGTGAAAACATTTCAACACAAAGCCTTTGAGCTGACTATGTCATTTGCGATTTTCTGCGGTGACCATTCAGATCAAAGGAAGAAGAGCCTTCAGCGACAGTTGCAGTTGCGCAGTACTGTATTATATCTCAGATCACAAAACACAATGAACACCAGATGTCCAAACTTGCTTGGAATAATCAAGCTATTGAAGTACACGAAACCATACTTTGGGGCATTTCTAATAGAAAGACCACAAATAAACAACATGTTTTAAATACACATTAGGGTCAGCAGGCATACCCGAGGAAGAACTCGGTGTCATTCATCCACTGGTTGATGAACTGTGCGGTGATGGGCTCGGGGCTGTGAGGGAAGCGAATGTTCTCTAGCGTGTTCATCAGCAGGGTGGGGCTGTAGTACAGCGCAGCAATGGCCACCTGCAGGCACATGGTGCGTAACTCTGTCGACTTCACCCCCCGCGTCAGTCGCTCCAACACTGCTTCCACAAACAGTGGGATACACTAAGAGACACACACACACACTGTGAGACAAAGCAGTGTCTATGAAACACATCGTCTTCACTCATTCTTTATTGCTATGCTTACACAGTTGATGCCACTGCATTTTTTTGTTCGTCTCTGTACTAGGAATGGTGACTCCACTGACTCCAGATGTAGTCAATCAGCCAAGATATTTAAAGTCCAAATATTGATTCACAGTCAAGTTTAGCACAGGAGATATGACGCTAACATTACTAACAAACACAAGAAGTCAAGAGTCACTCAATTTTTTTTCTGGAAAGAAATCCCCCAAACTTCTCTCAATCTGCTCAAATCACATCTCGGTGGAACAGACCTGTGGAACAGTACCTGTGGAACAGTACGACTTACCGAGAGCTCTAAAAGTGAACAAAACTTCGCCGCTACAGGCAGCCATTTCAGACGAGACCATGGTAGGAGAAGACTGATTGATCAGATTTCCTTTTATTTATTGCCACAAAAGGAGTTTTAGATCAGAACTGCTACGCCTGAGGTGGTTTGTGAAAACAGACCCTGTTGTTTAAAAAGGCTGTCTGCAGTGTCAGGTGTTTGTTGATGTTTTGTTCATTTTTATAGCTCACAGTCTAGTCATACTGTGTCCTAAACTACACTGACTAGTCTGCTCCGCCTTAAAGAAGAGCCTGCTGCGGTTTGAGCAGGTTAAGAGTTGTTTTGCAGATACATTTGTAGAAAAGATTTAGGTGACTATTCTCGTGTTCCTTAGCCAATGTTAGCTCCAGTTTAAAACTAATGGTCCAGTTTAAAACTAATGAAACAAAATTTGGACTCTAAACATCCCTTGGTTGATGAACTGAATCAGGGGTAAGTGAAAGATTGTGAATTTTTCTCTAATTCTTCCTTTAAAATTCTCCCTTTTTCAAAATTTTCTGTTCCAAATACTGGTAAACACATCCAAATTACTTTCTACAGCATTAATGTGCATGCAAAAGACAGCAGATTGGGCTCAGAAGTTGAAAATAGAACATTCCTTTCATGTTTGTAAGGTTTACAGTTTGTACTGTCAGAAATGACAATGACTTGACAAGACTGGTCATCTACACTGGCTGGCTGTGTTGTTCAGACTAATGTAATGTAATATACTACTTCCCACCAAAATCTGGTACACTCCCAAGACTCACTGCATGTCTCACCTGATCAATGCCCCGGCCGCGACACTGTAAGATGATGACTTCCAGCAACTTGGCAGCATGGCACTCAGCGTCCTCGCCCGCATCGCTTGTGAGGACCTGGGGGTAACAGTGAGCAAGGACAGTCAAGGATGGTCAAGAATAACACCCAGTCATTCCAATAACCCAAAGAATCTTGGTCATGACAAACAAAAATAAACCAGTCAAATCCAATGTTACAGACTGAGCAAGCCAACCTTTTTGCACATGGTGTAAATGACCTCCAGGTGTTTGGGATTAGACAGTAGTGTGTCTGTGTCCACAGTTACATAATTGTGCAAAAGAGGCATCATGTCTGCAGAAACATAGGAAATGTTTCATCATCAGAGAAGTATGCAATATCATATTAGGGCTGTACACTCTAAATTGACTAGCTGACTACTCAGTCAGTGTTTTAGGTCACCAATTAACTGAATGCATTTATTTACCTCTCTTATTTCACAAAATTATAGTTCAAAAGGAATCCCTTTTTTTTTTTATGACTGCATAATTCAATGGTTGAGATGTTAAAACGGTACACTGACTGGCAGTGATGGGAACCAGGGAGCTTTTAGAAGCATTAAACTCTTCAGACATCTGGTTAAGATAACCATCAGCTATAGTGCATTTAATCTCAGAACACTTTTACTGATGTGTTAATTACAGACTAAATAGTGGAACTGCCTTTTTAAACCACATACGTTCCATCAGTGCCTCTGCACAACTGTCAATATAGCTTTGACCAGACTCATTTACTGAATCAATTCAGTGAGCCACACAGTCTAGAGATGTGGTGAAGGTGGTCCTACCCGTGAAGTAGTCGAAGCAGTCATGCTGGAAGACGTCATAGAGCACCCCCAGTAGTTGCCACATCTGAGGGGAAATGGTCTGGCAGGTGAGGCCAAAGGCCAGAGACAGAATCTCCTCATAGAACTCTGACAGACAGAGAGACAGAGATCCAGTGAGACACAGCAAAACTGATCACTCAAAAAATACATAAACGATTAAATTCAGTTCAAACTGTAGCTGACATCCTTTTCAAAGCACTACAAAAAATAAGCCTAGAATACTAGTCAAATGTTTGGACACACATCCCTATTTTTTTTTACATTTCATACTAAGACATCAGAACTACATATATAAAAAACAAAACATTATTAGCCAAAAAGAAAACATTTTAACTTTACATTCCACAAAGAAGCCCATCTTTATCTTAAAGGAGCTTTAAACCTAGATATATATTTGTCTTAACATTTGACTGGTACTGTACAAATGCAAGAAAATTACATACTGTATACAACAGCACCAAATGTGGTGGCTAAACATATTGCAGACAAAACGCAATGATGCAATTTCTATTTTATTATTCTGGGCACAAAAGCGAGTCCACAGACACACCTGCCATACCTATGATGGGCTTCTGCAGCACAAGACCAATCACCTGCAGGCAGATTCCCTCCAACTGCTGAGTGATCTATGACACAGGAGAGAAATATATTTTCTTTCAACTAAGAATGTATATTGTAATTTTGATGAAGTTAATTTGGTACAGGTATCTCAGTGTGCGTTTTTCTGTGTGCGTGTGCATTTGTAGACCTCTTTGTGGTCCTCCATGACGGTGAGGATGGTGTCTATGGTGCTGAGAATGCCCAGTGCCATCACGGTCTTATCTTCACTGTCCTCATACTCCTCACTCTGCAAAACCTTGCTGAAGATCTCTGCCTGCACAGAAGAGATGCTGCGCTTGTATCACCAGCTTAACATTATTCTATTATTGCTCTTTTTTGTGGTGGGAATTCAGGCCCAGTGCTAACAAGAAGTAAGAGAACTGAAGAAAGAGTGGGAGAGTGAAAACAGCACATTTTCAATATATCAAACCAGCCACTGTCAAGCGTTTTTAGTCTAGGGACCACTGTGTGGGGAGCAAGTGCCACTACTACCATAATAATTACACTTCATAGACCAGGACCATTTCATAGACCATTTTGCTAGCTTTCTTTGCAGCTATCTCTGACTTACACATATTACAAATGTGGTGCTGTCCAGATATTACAGGTAAGTGTGTGCAAAATAATGTTAGATAATGTTTAATAACCTCTACCATTTTTAAACCAGTACCCCGTTTTTAGATATGTGTTAAGCAGATTTAATAAACTGTATGAGTGTCTAAAATACAACTATAGATACTTTCTGTGCCCCCCTTAGCAGCCTCCTGTGGTCCCCCAATTTGAGAACTGCTGTTTTTAACAGAAATGCAGACGATGTACCAGGTTCTGAGTCATGTCCACTGCTATTACTGACACTTCCTGGTTGTATTCGCAGATCATCTTCTGGATTACACTTGTGAGGTCGTCGTTCTCTGTCTCTTTAATGACGTGTAGGAGCTCCTGCATCACAGGCCTGATAAACGGCCGGATATAGGTCTTAGCTACACACACGAGAAACAAAAAAAGTTGGATAAGGTCCAAAATGAGCCAACAGCAGTCATTTAAGCATCCTCAATCTCAGGAAAGAGAAAATGCTAAACATAAACATTCACTAAAGGGACATTCTGGCATACAACTAGAACTTAATTTGTTATGTTGTATTCTGATGCCTCAGCCTCATTAGTTTGACAGAATTCACGATTTTGAATCGTTCTTGTCCACCAATGTTCTCTCACTGCAATACCCAGCACACATTACAGAACTACTGGGAATCCCTACGGTGCCCAACACATCCTGACTGCTGATCTAGAGGATAATAATTACATCTGTGGAGATAGCATTAATGGTAAGGCACTCACACTCTTTTTGTTAAAGGAATAGAACTTTAAAACGTTTTCAATTTTAAGCTTATCTCCACTTTCAATATACATCATCAGAATGGGGTTTTCTCAGTCTTTATGCTAGTAAACTGTAGAGACTACTGAGGCACGATTGTGCGGCAATGGTTACATTTGTTAAGCGGTTACATTTTCGCCAGAGTCCCTTTAAATTAGGCCACTATTTTCCAGTGCATGCGTTAGAATGGTCACTAGGAACACATGCCTCATTTCAAAATGAGAGCTGAGAGTGACTGACCTTGCTCCTGGTTGCTAACCAGAGTCTGCAGAGCAATGGCTGCCTCCACTTTGACAGGCATCTCCTGGTCAGCGATGAGGTCTTGTTTGACCAGCTCCACAGCGTTCCGCAGGACCAGCTCATTGTGGAACTTTAACGGGCTGAAACAGTGCAGAACCCAGCAGGACTGAACAGAAGACAAAAAAAACAGAGAAACAGCGTCTTAAGTATGATCAGTGCACTCATCTCTTCACACAACCTAGAAAGGAATGTCAGAGGAATGTAAGATACATGTATGTAAGATTATGTTTACAATACTTTTATTATAATATTTACATAATTACTAAAATAATTAATGAGGACAGCCCTGTAGTTCATTATGAGATTCCAAACCTATTAAACATCAAATATCACGTTTCTACTCACCCTGGCCCGCAGGTAGCCCAGGTTCGAGTTGAGCAGGGGAAACACATAATTCTGCAGCATGAGCTCCATCTGATCTCTGTATATTCGCTTCTACAGAAGAGAGAGAAAGAGAGCCGGTGATAAAGAGACAGAGGCAAAGAAAGTAGGTAAGAGACAGAGATGTATGAAATATATGGCCAAAAGTAAGTGGACACCGATTACTGAGTTCAGCTCATTCAGCCCCACCCTTTGCTAACAGAATGAAGCATATCGGCATGCAATCTTCTTACACAAACACCGGCAGTAGAATGGGTTACACTGAAGAGCTCGGTGACGTGCGCCCATCATAGGACGCCTTTGCCACAATGCAGTTTCTACTCTGCTAGATCTGCCACAGTCAACATTAAGTGCTATTACTGTGAAATTGAAGCACCTAGGAAAAACGGCAGCTCAGCCACAAAACGGGAGACCACGCAGACTCACAAAGCTGAGTGCGGAAACACGGGGGCTAGGTCACCTACACTTCCGGTCAAAAGTCTTAGAGAACACCCCAGTGTTTCAAGCTTTTTCTTTAACTGAAATTCAAACAGTTCAAGTACAATTAATAGCATGAAATGGTACAAAGGACAGTGCTGAACTGTGAGAGGTTTAAAATTGGTAAGGTTACCCAGAAGTGGGAAATAATGCAGCACCCTCTGGTATGTGCATAGTTGGTCAGGTTCGTCCTACAACAAGATAGTGACCCAAAACATAAGACCAAGCTCTGCCAGAACAACCTTACAAACAAGAACAAGATGGTGAGCTGGAAAACATGGAGTCGCCAGAAGTCTCCAGACTTAAACCCCACCAAGCTGGTTTAGGATGAACTGGACAGAAGAGTGAAAGCAAAGCAACCTATAAGTGCTGCAACTTATGGGAACTTCTGCAATATAGTTGGGAAGAACTTTCTGCAGAATGAACAATGAGACATTAAATCGCTTGAATTTCAATACAAAAAACCTGAAACCTAAAACTTTTTACCGGCGGTGTATATGGATGTACCAGCCCTGGCTACAGAAAACATTTTAGACAATTATATGTTTCCAATGTCATATTTGTATGTAAAGAAAAGACATAAAATAGCTCAATCAAGCTCAGTCAAACTCAAACCTTTAGCAACGGGTCAGCTAAGGCACCAATGACATGCAGTGCCCCATCTTTCCTGCGGGGGTCAACGTTGGGGTCCATCAAAATCTGATGGCAGAACTCCATCATCTGAGGAAGCACCTGGTCCAGAAACAAGATGAGGTCAAAGCTTGAACAGAGAATACTGCACTCTAATCCACTCACGTAACACTAACAGTTTCACACCACTGGTCATCAGAATGTCTAGTCCCTGCGTAACCAAGCAGCATTGTAGCGTTCTACCTTACTTTATACTTTGCACACTTCTCATATCACACCCCGGACTTTCAACAGGTCCTGCACTTTATTTCTGTTTACTGTCACAAAAGGCAGGTTTTGGTGCTGTTGTTTGCTTCGATAAGCATATAATTTACACTCGCTCAGATGGTTCAATGCAGCAAACTGCCTCTTGTGCAATATCATACTTATGATGACATAACAGGCATTCTGGAGGGTTTACATTCCGTTCACACTATACTATTGTCTATTTAGTGTACTTGTACTTCGTTGAATGCTGTTACATGTTGCACTGCGGTCCATGTAGAAACATCTCATCACACTATGCACACGTTTATAGCTGATGACAGTAAAATAATCTTGAACCATAATCAACTAGTAAAAACATTCTGGAAAGCAAGTCTGAAGCTCCATTTGTACCCACTTCTTTCCTCATCCTGGAAGCTTTGCACAGTAGAGTCTGGGCCGCAGTAGCAGGGAACACATGGTCATCAAACATATCTATGGCAAGAAAGCACATAAACTAACAGCCGAAGAACAATAAGATCCCACATCAGTCTACTGACATCATTTTTACAGTCAGCTGACTGTCAGCAAGTGTTTAGAGAAAAATCTAATTTACACAATTGTCCCCTTAACCCAAAACCACACGGAACACCCAAGACACATTTGATTTGATTAACGTTTGCCTCATTAGTTTTGCACCACAGCTCCAAGGTCAACACACTTAATAGAAGCTCATGGACACCAGTAGTAAGTTTACATGTTTACTTGCCTCAAAGTGGGACCCGCAATCTTAATACCTTTGTATTGTTTTTTTTAGACTATAAAGACATACTGACATCTACGAAAAGGTACGACTACTGAAAACACAACAAAATACCGATAAAACCAGGAGTAGAAGAAGCGGCGACACTAAGTTCTGCCCATCCTTTTGTCCATTTGGTTTAGAAGTGTGTGACTTCATAGGTAATACACAATTTGTCAGCTGGTGTCCTCAAGCTTTCATTACATGCTGGCAGCACTGGCCATGTAGCTTCAGGACAACATTAAAGACTTCAAACATGTCTTGGTTGAAAGGGAAAAGCTTTGGAAATATGAATTTTTTTGCAAATTTTCAAAGCAGGAGAGATAGTGAGGCAGATGGAAGGGGACACAAATGTGGGAACAGACGGAATAAGAGAGCAGAAAAATACAGACAAAGAGACAGATGGAAGGGGACACAAATGAGAGAATGACAGAAGGAGAGAGAGAGAGAGAGAGAGAGAGAGAGAGAGAGCGAGCAAGTGAGCGAGAGAGAGAGGGAAAATACACTAACTGAATTTCATGCGAATGTACTCGTATGGATCTTCCTGCCACAGCTTCTCATCCTCGTCCTTGTAGCACATGAGAGGGAACACCACCTCCTGTGTTATGGCCTTGAAAAGGAAAAAAGCAAGGTAGACAGGTACTTAAAGAAAATGGTTCACTGAATCATTTATTGAATACAATTTTCCCCCATTTACTAGCTGGCCCAGACACACGGCTGAAGCTTGTTTATTTACTCTTGCACTGGAGATGTGAGGCAATACAACAGGTCTCAAAGACTTTGGGTGACAGACTTTCATTACTTTTAGTTACATTAGCCTTTTAGCTCCAATGCAAGACTAATGAGAATGAAGAGAAATTGTGCAAATATATAAAAAATGTTTTCATTAAATTATTTCATTTAACTTGTCTATACCACAGTACTGTGCAAAAGTCCTCATTTCTTTATATGAACCACCAACTTTTTTGCCTGTTATTTTTTTGTCTTAGATTAAGCATATTAAGTAAATTCAATAAAAGAAATCTGGAATCATCTGCTCCTGTTTCTTCACTGGTTCAGGGCTTCAGTTAGATGCTCTTTGTTCTGCTTGAATTATTCAAACAAAGGTCACTGTGTGTCTTAAACAAAAAACATTCCTCTGAAACTGGTCAGGGTCAGGGACTGGACTGGAAATGAGAATCTTTGAAAGTCCTTCAGGAAGTCTGGAGAACTGTTCTTCAAGACCACATTAAAAATACAAGACAGTCTGGATCTTTGGAAGCACAATATAAAGCAATGAGGGGTGGCTCAAGACTTAAGCTCAGTACTGTATGATATGCTGTTGTGTTTCCATCATCACTACTCATTCAGACCTGCATCCGTGGCTTCATCTGCTTCCATGTGATGGAGTGTGAGATGCTCTGGGTCAGGTAGTTCAGTGTCTGCTGGAGCACACGTGGACTCACATAGTGCTTCAGCCTGTGCTGCTCAATCACTTTTAATAAGACCTGCAGAGGCACAGGATGACCAACTCATTCCACATGCATAATACATGCAGCGACTTAATGTTGCTTAAAGGAGAAAGGACACATTTGACTTATTTTTTAACATCTAAAGGTGATCCATCTTACCAGAGCTTTGATTAAATATTACCCAAAGCCACTTTAGAGGGAACATTGTTTTTAGAGACTAGTGGTCAAACAGAGACCGGTCTATCCAAAACTTCAGTGTGTAAATAGCTACTGGAACAGACTATAGACTTTTTAAAATATGTTTGAATCTAATCACATGTTTTCATTTTAATAATATAACTACATAAAAATGCACACTCTTCATCAGCACAAGTTGCCATGCTGAGTAACGACATTTAAAGCAGCAAAGCTAACTGACTTGTGGTAGACATGGGGATGTGGTTATGTCCATTCAGGACCAGTATAGCCACACCCCCATCAACTGAAATGGTGCAAAGGAACTCTGGGGGAAGTAGGAATAAAGCTTTACTGAAACAAGTACAGGAATACCTGTGCTGGAATAAAACAGCGAAAAATCTACACAATTATACACAAAACTAAGGGTTGATTTAGAGCGCTATAAAATCAACCATCACTATTTTACAGGCTGACTGCTCCTTTAACACATAACGATACTGAGGCTTTTTTAAATCTAGGTGGCTGCAGTGCTGAAACCTGGACTACAAGGTGTACCTGTTGAATTCCAACAGCGTACGTCTTCAAGAAGAAATCTGCAAACTCAAAATACTCCTTGGTCACGTTGCCTGGGCTCCCATACCTAAGGACAGGCCAAATACAAAAACGAGTCAGAGACTTTAAAAACAAGAACAAAACACATTTCACGTTGTAAGTTGAGATGTCACCTCTCAAACAGCCTGGTGATGATGTGTAGAGCCCATTTCTTGCACTTCCACCAAACTAACTCTGGTCGATCATCTTCGTCCACCTCCACGGTCTCCTGTGAGCCGAAGACACAAATTTGGCGTGAGGCTTCTAGGATATTACAGCTATAACTCATCTCTTCAAAAGCAGAAATAGAGCTGCTTCCATTTTTGATTCAGGCAATATCCCGTTTTAGACATAGAAGAACCTAGTGACCTCTTCGTCTAACTTCGTGAGGTCATTTAATACCCTAAGAACACCTCAGTGCAATTTATGACAAAATGATTCTTTCAAATTCTGAATAAATACTGAATAAACTTTACATGAATATTTTTTTCCCCTTTTCCTAGAAATGGTTTCAAATGGTTTACTTATGACACCAATACACATAACTTACATGGGGCACATCTCGGTCCACAACTGCTCTCAGGATCTCCATCCATTGGGTCATGACAGTGTTATGGAGTAGCTGAAGAGGCAGGGAATACTACACATACACACATACACACATACATACGTTTTGCCCAATGGACTATTGGAAACACCACCACAAAAACATGACCAGCAAAGCAATATTATTGTAAACAGTCAATAAACTGGCAGATTAAAAAGAATGAGGACACACAGTGTCCTTAAAGCAAAGCACCACTCTTATGAAGCACTACAAGATGTTTAAGTACTGACAGCTCCCACTTGTGGAGAATCTTTAGCCTGATAAACGTGAGTGAGTGAGTGAAGTGAACAAGTGAGTGAAGTGACTGAGTAGCCATTACTTTCATGTAAAAACAAACAAAATATCAAACAGGAAAGCATGCACACCTGCACGAGCGCGTGAAATATCTTGAGGATTTGTTTCTGGATGAGCACAGAGAAGACTGTGGCATCAGCCAGCAGCTGGGTGATGAGTTGCTGGATACGGGGCAGGAACAGCTGCATAGCGGCCAGCAAGGGCGTCCTCTCCTCCGCCTTTCTGAACCTGACAACAATTACAACACCACAGTACTACATTAGACAGTTATATACTGAAATTATAACCAACTGCTATGGTAAAACCCCCCATTTGAATGATAATTTAGCACAAATTCTGAACAAAATGACAATTTCCCCCCACAGTCCAAATGTAGTAGATGGACAAGATATGTAAGAAGGTTACTTGGAATTTGCATCTTAAATTTGCACTGGAGCCATGAGGATTGAGTAGTGGACATGTAATGGAAGCCTATCCTAACAATTGCTCTCAAAAAAAAAAAAAAAAAAAAACTTCTGTAGTTAATGACACTGTACAACAATGTCCTTAAAAATGCCTGTATGCAATGCAGCAGCCATTATAAAGTCTTAATTTTATTGGTAGTTCCATCTAATTTTATAGACAAAACAGATTTATGTCATACAGGGACAGAAACCCCATTAGCAAGTCTATTAACTCACTATGGTTGGAGGGCTAGATTCAATTCAATTCTTTTATGATACTTACCACAATCAATTTCAGTACCCAGGTAGCTAGTCATTTAGTATTTGAGCCTAACGAACACAATTATTTCAAGCTGACTGGCTGTGTTCAGGACAGCTGTATGCATGTTTTTAATATCATTGCTTCTTGATGACATCAAATGCAGCTGGTAAATACGTTTCCAGTCCCTCACACTGATTCCTTCCAGTCCCTCATACTAAGCCATATCCACTTTCGGGTTGTAGGTTAGACGAATACATCAAAAAAGTAACATTCAAAAATAAAAGTTATATCATTTCCATTTTTTGATACCCAGGTAAGTGTTTGTAACTTAGTAATTCAGTTTACACAACGTATATTAAGGTGTAACCTACACTAGCCTTGTGGATCCAGTGCAATACCAATGAAGACCACTTCAGAACATGTCTCAGCTGATCGGGTATTAGAGGAAAATTAAACAAATTAGATCTTTTCCTCAATATCATAATTTTATCTTTCAGAGGAACACTCATCTATACCTGCTACTTTTACATTCCACATATAGCTTCTGAGTTCACCTGGGGTAACGGCTAAGAATTGCAATCCCCGAATCATTTTCTTGCTTGGCAAGACAGATGAGTGTGTAAGAGACACAAAACACAGGAGGCACTTACTCATACGTCTTGACAAGCTGATAGAGTGCAAGCAGGCTTCCATACCAGCTCCCACTGTTCTGTGACTGCAAGTACAAGCTGATCTTATCTACGATGCCGGTCCAGCGGCCCGGGAAGTCATGCTTTATTATAGCTCGCAAGCAGACGGTGAGCTGAGCTCTGTCAATCAAAATACACATTACTTTACACTAACAAATAAACAAACAGAAAGAAAATCATAGAACCAGAACCCAGAACTGAGTGGTACAATTTCAGTCATTCTGGAAGGTTTACATCCCGTCCCATCCATTAACACTACTCTCACATTACAGTGTTGTCTATTTATTGTATTGTCTCAGATTTACATCCCATTCACACTTTGTTTCTGTCATCCCTGCACTTTGCTCAATGCTGCTAAGAGGTGGCAAAGTTCAAAATGTTCAGATTTGCATTGGGAGTGATGAGGATGGACAGGATCAGAAATTGGTTTGTAAGAGGGACAGCTCGAGATGGACCTTTTGGAGGAAAAGTCAGAGGTAAGACTGTCGATTTGGACATGTGCTGAGGAGAAACTCTGAGTGTGTTGGGAGAAGGATGCTGAGGAGAGACTGAGTGTGTTGGGAGAAGGATGCTGAGAAGAGACTGAGTGTGTTGGGAGGAGGATGCTGAGGAGAGACTGAGTGTGTTGGGAGGAGGATGCTGAGGAGAGACTGA
>JBBPCX010000135.1:33776456-33789553 GCA_037974365.1 Hydrocynus forskahlii | reverse complement strand
ATATATATGTATATGTATATATATGTATATATAGCAATACTTAATGGTTGTGTTTTGCAATGCTTGTATTTTGTCCGTATTGTGCAGCTATGGGCGTGTCCCGTCTCTCTTGCCGTATTGTTGTGATGTGAAAGTGACTTCATGGCGGCTGACTGGTGGACTTGTGTTAGCTGTGTTTGTATATAGTCAGAATGGCCATTACTAGACCCTTTTAGCCTGTTCTCCCAGTTCCTGCTGTGTCCGGGAGTGCAGTCAGGTCTGTAGAGTGTGTTGTGGTGTTGAATGTAGCCGGTTGGCTGCTGCAGCGGCGGATCCTCCGGACTGATGACTGCTGCCCCCTCGCTCCGCCCGGCAGGCACTCCGCACCATGACCGAGCCCCGAGACGAGGAGCTGCGGCCCGTGCCCAAGGAGCGGGCCATCCTGGAGAGCTTCTTCACGCAGCTCGGCATGTTCTCCTTCGACCGGGCCAAGGACTACGTGGAGAAGGAGAAGGACAGCAGCAAGAGCGCCGGGGCCATCTGGGCCTCTCTGCTGGCCGCCCTGGCCCACCTCGCAGCGGCTGAAAAAGCCTACCACAACATGACCTTCCTCGGACAGAAACTGGGTAAATATTCTCTCTTCGCCCTCAATCGCCTGACAGCACACCGTGATGTTAATGAACCGGACATTTTAGGAGGTGCAGGAGGCATACATATATTCATATACTTCCATATATGTATGTGTGTATACATATGCAGTATGTATGCGCATCCAGTCAGTGGTGTAAAATATATCCTCTACAAGGTACGCTGATGGTAGTGAACAGTTCTGAACTGCAGTAAGCAGCCGTGTAAACAGGGAGCAGGTACACAGTACAGCCTTGAGATAAGAAAGATTAGAAATGTTCTGTCCGTGAGTACAGCCAATGAGTACATACCCTAAAGTTGGGCTGTGCTGTATATCGTCTGATAATCATTATCACAATAAAGAAATGTAGGATACTGATATCACAAAAGGCTGCAATATGCAAATGAGCCTCTAACCAATTACAGTATTCCTGACAATGTGATCAATCACAGCTCCAGATGAGTTACTGGGTGTTCTGACTAATGGAGGCCATGTAATCCAACAAAAGTCTAATCATCTTTAACCGTTAAAGGGATTGATGTATCGGTGAAAGAATAGATGGGACTAAACCGTTGTCAGAATAAAATTTATTTAAATGTCTTGGTGTTGTGGCATCACAAAAACAGTGATTTGAAAATGATTTGAAAATGTTTTTGTATCTTATTTTCCCATATATGGACTGTTTCGATGGAGGAATTAATGTACCATTCGAAACAATATTTAAAGACTTTTTTTTTTGTTTATTTACACATCAGCCTGTCAGAGGAACAAAAACATGGTGTTTGATTAAAAGGGATACAGAAAGTTTGGACAATGGCCAAACACACACATCATAGTGGCACACACACATCATACATATATGAAGATAAAATGCAAAATGCAAGAAAAATGAAGGATACGGTCTCATAAAAGACGTTAAGCAGCGCTACTGACTGCTCAGAAATTGTGGAGTTTGTACTGCAGGTGGCACCAGAGAGCCAGAGTTCAAATGTACTGTAGCATCATTGTATCAGCACACCTCCTGTGGCGCTGGCAGCCTGGGTGACATTCATCATAGTACTAATGTGATTCCTAAGGGAGAGCTCTTACAGATTACTTTGCATTTATGTGCTGTGGTGTTTGTGTTCAGGTGGGCAGTCGTTCTTCAGCAGAAAAGATTCCATCAGGACCATTTACACATCCTTACACAATGAACTGAAGAAGGTAGTATCCATGGGCCGCCATCCCCCCGGGGGCTCCAGCCCTTACCTGGAAGAGCTACTCTCCCATCTGTCTGAGCAGCTGTGCCACTTTACTCAGGCCAGAATGGAGATCGCCGACCTATATGAGAAGATGCATTCTCTCGGCAGCCAGAAAACGGTCAACTCTGAGGAGCTTGTGAGCACGCTGGAGAGCATCCTGCAGAAATACAGTTCCAGGTCAGTACGGAGGAGGGATGGGCATTTCAGGTAAAAGTACTAGTTGATTATCCGAGAACTATTCATCAAAAAACCCACCCCCCACCGCCTGCTGTTTAAGGGTTTTTGGCAAACAGCTTTTAAGTGCATTAGCGCCACCCTCTGGTGTTAAAGTAATGTAACATGGCCAATTATAGTCGCGGTGAACACACCACAGCACAGCACACAGTGCGAACAGTGTGACATTCTTTCTTTGCATTTAACCCATTCATCAAATGAAGCAGTGGGCAGACAGGAATACCGCGCCCACAGTGTGTGTGGATGGTACCTTGCTCAATTGTACCTCAGTGGTGCCACTAGCGTTCTTGGGATTCAAACCCACAACCTTCCGATCACAGGGGCAACTCCCTAACCACTGGCTGCAGTAATGTTACTTAAAACAACACGTAAAAACAATGAAACACAAGGAAAATATTTATTAACACAATATGATCGTTGTTGTTATGTTGACTGAATAAATAATAATAGTTGGATCATTGATCATGATGTGGATATGAGCACATGGGGCCTGGATTCCCCCACATGGATTAAGGCGATGTTAGACAGCATGAACATTTTCAGCAATTTATGCTACAGAGTAGAGACAGTCAATATGACAGTATTTATCATCATAATGTTGTCTTAATATGCTTTTCTAAGCATATTTTGGAAATCATTATTACTTAAAGAACTGACTGCATGTTTTATTACAAACAGAGCGTAATTAGTCTAATTTAATAGGGTTTACTGCACTACAATGTGTGAAATATAATTTGTCTGTTGTATCCTGAATTTCTTTGTGTTGTGTGCCCCTAGTTCAAATGTGATGTTGACTGTGAGATTATGCTGTGAAACATATCGGTATGACAATAGGATGTTTGAAAATGTAAAAATAAACATTTGTGATTACCCACCCCTTCCCACATCCAATTTTGTAATGGCCAATTGTCACTTGGTTTGGAGGTCTTCCAATATCACACAGTAGTGTCACATTTGAATTTCTAAGGTAGTATTTGAAACATTTAAATATTATGTGTCGCCCTTCCTGTGCTACAGAGGTCCTTGGACTGCTCCTGCACTGCTTTTTGGTAGAACATGGACTTAAGAATCCTCAAGAGAATATATGTTAGAGACACTTAAAAAAAAAAAGACTTTAATAATTATTCAGAAGTTCTAACTCTTCCATATCCTCTTAAAAACGAGGCCATTTATGCTGTCTTGGACTCCTGGCCATAGATAAACAGGGTGCTCATTAAGCTCAATGCAGACTTTCAGAAAAGCCCTGGAGCAGGTATTAGATGGCAGTGTTTTCTAACCCTGGTCCTGGAGGATCCCTGCCTTGCACATTCTGTATTTTCCCAAGCACCCACCAACTTCCGCCCAGGAGAGACATGTTAATTAACTGATTAGGTAATGAATAGTAGTGACCAGGTGTTTGGGAAGTACTAAAATATGCATATCAAGGGGTCCTCCAGGACCTGGTTTGTGAAACACTGATGTGTAGTGCAGCAGTATGTTCGGAGGAGAGTTTTTATACAGAATCGGACAGGGCAGTGACAGTGATATGTGACTTTATATCAAGAGAATGAGTCTGCCTGGAAAAAGACTGAGAGTAAAGGGAGATGTGCAGAAGCCCAGTATTATTCGCTGGCAGTATCCATCACTTTCTCCCTTGGGGGGTGTTTCTCTCTCTCTCTCTCTCTCTCCTCTCTCTTCTCTCAGGGTCACCGTACATGGGCTTTCCCCTGACTTGGCCCAGTCTGTCTAGTCTTTCTCTCTCTAGCTTCCTGCTTCGGTTTCTTTGCACTTCCACAGTGTAGCTTTTAGCTGTGTTTATGTACTGTACTGGTAACACATGCTGAAACTGAAAACTTTTCAAAAAGCATCAAATGACAGCGTTATTAAAATGCATTAAATTAACCTCAGAACGCAATCAGTGGTGGGTGATGTCGTGTAAAATTCAATCTGTTAGATCAGCTGATTGTATTAGCCTGGTCAAATCACTTCATACCTTTTTAGTGTGTCTTTGAATAGTGTTGCAAGTTTTAATTCATTAAATCTAGACTACTATAGTGTTTATGGGTTCTTTTGCTGCATTGTGTTGTGCGGTACAGTAAATCCCCACTTATCGCGGGGGTTATATTCCAAGAGCACCCGCTGATAGTGAAAAACCGCAGTGTTGTGATGTGGTAAAAAAAAAAAATGCCGATTTTTATAGTGTAAACCCTACATATGCCCCCAAATATGCTTCCAAAACACTTTTTCATTTTAAACTCAGCTTAGTACATTACTCTTAAAGAAATTGTAAAGGTAAACCCGTATCCATACTGTACAGTTTACACTGAACTCCCGCAGTGCTAGAATGTAAATACCGATGTGACCCCTGTATAGACTGTACTGTAATTCATGCACAGGCGTTTTCTTTGGTATGGCTGTCATTTTCTTTGATATAAGCAGATTAAATACAGTAATACATTTATTTAATTTACTGTAATAAAAATACAGGGCTATAAGAAGAACAAAACGAAAAACATGAGAACACTCGAGACACTCCATGGGGGAAATTCTGAACTGCAGCTGCATCAAAGGGTAAGGAATCAGATTTGTGCCAAAATTTTCAAACAAAACTTTCCTAATATCAAACAAAAATAAGACGTTGAAATGCAATACTCAAATACCTGCAGGCAAATGAGGCGAAGCCCCGCCCACACAAGAGATCTGCGCCAGAACTGAAACCGAATCCTCACGCAGCGAAAACGTAAAAGGGGGCGGCATGACTGAAAAGCCAGCAGCGAAACTGAAAAGCTAGCAGTGAAATTGAAGATCTCACAGGCCAGAATGAAAAAGAGCGAGATGTAAGCCAAAAAAAGTATGTTGTCAAAATTTCAACCTTTTATTTTGCATTTCAATGTCTTATTTTTGTTTGATATTAGGAAAGTTTTGTTTAAATTTTTTGGCACAAATCTGATTCCAGACAAAGGGCAGCAGCCAGTCAGTAGCAAGGATAAATAAATTACGTCTTGGATTGGCTACTTTCAAATCTCCCTCCTCTGAGTGCAGCGGTGTTTCACCATCCCAAGGATGTGTTTCTCTCCACAGGACCAAAACATTTAGTTATTTTTTTATATGGAAATGTATCTGAATTTACATTAATATTTGTTTCAAAATTAGTAAATTATATTCTTGATAATTTAGCACTAAAATGCATTAAAAATGATAAATTGGCACAGGAAAAGCTGTTACGTCAGGGCCTCGTCCACCACGCACCCTCGTCCTCATGCAGAGTTTCTGTTGGGCGGTGCTTAGCAACCCAGCATGTGGACAAGGGGGTGTGGCAGACGAGGCCCTGATGTCTCCGCGTTAGTGCGGGGTTTCAGTGAACAATTATTAGTTCGGTTCTCAGAAAAAATCTGTGATGGACCGAAACCACGACTGCTGATCCGCGTTAAAGTGGGGTTTACTGTATAGCTATATAAAAAAAATTTTTTTTTACCTTCTACACTATGCCAGTGGTTTTCAGTCCCAGTTTCAGGAATAGAACATTGCAGGAGAACTGTCACCAGAAAGATGTTTGCACATTAGGCAATGGAAGTGATGTTTTGTGCTACTGAACCAAAATGTCCGAGTGTTTATTGAGCCTTCATCACATCTGTGTTGGGCCGACACTGTCATTTGTCAGAGCATCCAGTTGCTAATTGCTCTGTAGTCTTTTGGGTATAGAATCCAGGGCTACAGTTGCAAATAGAGGGGATTTCTGCATTAAAAAATTGGCATAATTTGATAATTAAAGTGGAAACAAAGCAGCGCTTGATGTGAAATGGTTCATTACTTTATTTTGCAGTGTTGGTGAATGGAACCAGAGGTCAAAATGACTGACACAAATCTGGTCATTTTATCTACTGTCCAAAACACCTACATGTGTCTTCTGGACTTTTAATACATAATGTTAATGGTAAAATAGTGGAGGTCTGAGAAGTTGTTTTCTTTGCAGCATGCTTCATGGCGTATCTTTTTAGTGGCAATAAATGCTTTAGACGTCTGGTTCCTATCACTGCCACTGTGAACAATTGTCTAGGTATGTCTCCTGGAGCAAAGTATTTCACATCAAAACCGCTCTGAATTACTGTTTACAGCTTAGCTGTTTAACTATGTAGACATTTTTTGAACAACTGGTGGAATTCTCCTTTAAAAAGCCCCAATAAATGGACCCCGCACTTGAAAATGTGCACAAAAAGGCCACATGTGTAGCAGGACTGTTTGGAAGAAATGCTGTGTGCGCAGATCTTCCAGGAGCATTGCAGTACAGCTGTGTGTGAGTTCAGTACCTGACAAATGGCTCCTGCAGCTTTGAGCTCTCCCACTGCCTGCTCAAGGTGAACTCTGCACTCCTGCTGAAGCAAGGCAGCGATGGATGGAGAGATAGAGAGGAAGGCACAGGAGAAAGACGGAGAGAGAGATGGCAAGGAAAGATGCCAGGCCTGAGTAATCACTGGAGGAAGACAGAGAGGGAGAGAGACTTGATCTTTGCGGCGTTATCTGATCAGTTCATCGGGTAGCAGTGGGCTTGGCTGCTTGATGGCACCCGTGTGGGACCGGTTCGACGTTAGAGGCTGTTTGGAGAGCCGTGACCTTGAAATAGACTTTTTAATTAAGCCCCCAATGACCTGCCGAGAAGAGACAACAAAAGTGTTTTTAAATGGCTATGAGTTTCTTCTTTCTTAAACCCTTTTTTTGTTACGGCCCCTGTTTTTGCCCCCCACTTCTGGCTTTCTGTTCTCTCCTTTGCCGCCTTGCTCGCTCTCGCCCTCTCTCTCACTTTCTCTCGCGCTGCCTGCTAAGACGTGTAATTAATGTTCAGTCAGGGGTGAAAAATTCACACGCTGGTGCAGAATACAGAGGTGATGTAATGAGCTATAAGCTCGCAGCATTCATGACTCGGGTCTCCAGCACTAATGAGCCTGGAGAAGCATCATAACCTCGACCTCTCGCACCCATCACACACATTTCAGGGTGATGCTGTACTTGATTTTCATGCTATGTTTTCCACTCTGTCTGAAGGAATGGTGTTTCCCGGGATGGACTCTCTCTAAAACGGTTGCCATCGTCATACTTCTCGTCATCCATTTTGTGCTGATCCATGACGGCCATTTTAGCTTCATTTGCACTGTAGGTGTGCGCGGTTCTGAGCGTGACGACTAACCGTTCCAACCGTGGCTCCGACTGGATCCATTTGGGATGTAACGCTTACAAACGGCGCCCAACATGGTTTCGTCTGCATCTTCAGATAAATGATCTCACAGGTTACGGTCTGCACAGGTTCTTTAGTAAAGGCAAAAAGATAACCTGCTTTTAAGAGGGCCGTATCCTGACTAAGTGAAGTTTTATGTAATATAAGGATATTGTGACAGTTTAAGTACATAAATAATTCAGGATATGGTCCATACCTGAACGCTAAGCTGCAAAAATATGCCATTTTATTCTGTTTTTGTGATGTCATAAAAACCACCCCTTCACATACATACACCCATTTGGTCTACTCTCGTGCCTCAAAAGGGTTGTGCTATTTTTGTCTGTCACAGAACCATTTTTGGCTACTGTATAGAACCCCGATTCCTTTCTGCCAAGATTGACAACACAGAGAACCGTTTCAAGGTTTGCCTGGTTAAATTGTCATTCTTCATCATGGAGGATACAGTTCTTTAAAGAATCTTAAAAAGTGCTCTGCCATTAAGTCAACAAACTTTAATTTATAGACCCCTTTTTGGCTATGATTGTGGTATTCACTAATTACTTTCATTATGAATATTAAGAGCAACAAGTGCTGTATATTTATGTAGACTGGACCCTGTTGTTGACTCAATTGAAAAAGACACCTTTCACAACAAAAAACTCTCCTATATTGCTCTATAAAGGTTCTTCTCAATGGTCCACCATGCATGTTATGCCGTTCTCCCTTCTCTAACAGGATTTAAGGATTTATTTGGTGAATTAGTTGCATCATGTATGCCGTGAGCAGAGGAAAACCTGAAACACCCAGGACAGTGGTGCTCCTGAACCAGGACTGAGAACGTGAGCTCTGTTATGTTCATGTTCTGTAGGCAGCACAAAATAAGAGGAGTTTCTGTTTCTCTGTACCGCAGGTTCCACCACCCAATCCTGAGCCGATTGGAGGGAAGTTTCCAGGTGGAAGTTGAAGTCCTAACGCAGCTGCTGCGCTGCCAGGCCCAGATCTCTGAGTGGCACTTCCTGCCCTCACTTCTCAACCTGCATGGTGCGCACTCCAAACTCCAGGTGTGGGGCCAAGCGTTCGAGCGGCAGCGCGAGACCCGAAAGAATCTGTTTGGTGGCCAGTCGCAGCGGGCTGCGCAGCCGCCGCACCTTTACCTGTGGCTGCAACGCCTGCAGGGGGCGCTGTTGGCCAAGTTCACCTTCTACTTCCACGAAGCCCTGGGCCGACAGGCGCTGCCCGCGGAGATGAAGGCCCTGACGGCGCGCACCTCGCCCGACTACTTCGGCAAGGTATCAGCCTTCATTCGCAAGTACGACGCCTCCCACGTCTCCCTGGTCTTTGACAACCGCGGCTCCGAGAGTTTCCAGGGACACGGGTACCACCACCCGCACTCGTACCGTGAGGCGCCCAAAGGAGTGGACCAGTTTCCGGCAGTGGTGTCGCTTCCTGGGGGTGAGAGACCACTCACCCACTGGCCCAGCGTCATCATGATCATGAGCGACCGAGCAGCCGAGCTCAACTCCCTGGACAAAGTCATGCACTTCTATGACGACAAAGTCCAGAGCACTTATTTCCTGACCCGGCCTGAGCCCCACTTCACGCTAGTGGTGATCTTTGATGGTAGGAAATCAGAGAAGGACACACACGTCGTGGCCTTTCTGCAGGAGGTTTCTACATCTCTGAGGAACACCAAACCCTTCAGTTTGCTCAAGCCAGGCTCCAGAGGTTAAACTGACCGCATCTAGTGCCAGATGACTGTGTTCAGTACAGTGCTGATGCCCGGGTTCAGTACACTTAAAAAAAAAAAAACGAACTGTCACAGACATACATTGAGAGTAGTGATTAAAATCATCTCCAGTCATAAGGATTTAATTTGGTTTTGTCTGTCCAGGCCTACACCAACGGAAACTTTCTAAAATGGGATCCCTCAGTTGATTTAATGCTGCTGAAACTGTTTTAATACTTTTTTTTTTTAATCTCAGTGAAACATTAGAGGTCCAGTGCCTGTGCCAATACTTCATACTGTGAAAAATTGCGACCAGTCATCATCAGACCAAAGGGACCCCCACCCTCACAAGCTGGATTTTTACTGGACTTTAACAGTTGGAGTGTGGGGTTGCTGTGATGGGACGTTTTGAGAGTCCTGCTGCTTTAAAGCCAGGCAGTTTGCTTCAGTTTTAATTTGTCATATACAAAACATTTTAACAGCTGAGCATTTGATTTTAGAATTTTTCTTTGTGTACTGCAGATATTTGCTAGAATAAAATTTATTTAAAAGGCTTGAATGAAATGTTGCACTGTTACAGCATGAGCTCAAATTTAACACATTCATCAAGGGAGTCTGCAAAGGAGTCATACTTATAAGATGTATATATTGCACTCGTACTTGCAGGTTTGGCTTTTAAAACTGTTTTAAAAACGGTAAGCGGAAGTTAAAATGACATCCAGCTATTCAAGGGGTGTCGTAGCTTAAGCCAAATAGGTAACATTACACTTCAGTGAAACGATATGGAAGATTTATTTGATGACGGTTTGCTTTGTGATTTAAACCTCCAGCCAGGAGTCTGTGCCACACTTGCTCCAGAAATGTGTGTTGTTGGAATTTGTAAGCTTCCTGCAGGGCAAAAAAAGAAAACAGGGTATCACATTAACATAATGAAGGTATGATCAAATGGGATTAAAAATCACCTAATCAACTTTGCTGATTTTTGTACCACTCTAATGAGATTATACTTAAATTATACTTAAAATAACTCTTAATAACCTTTAAATGTGCTGTATGTGTTCATGACAATGCTAAAATATTATGGCACCAACTCTGGGGCCACTGGAGGTTCACCCTTTCAGTTTTAGGTTATACATATTTAAAAAGGCTGTCAGTGCTCAGACACATTGGTTCCAAAAATGGTTTAAAATGACTCGACTGTCCTGATGAAAACATGGGTTTCTAACCTATTGATCATTGCTGTTCACTTCAGGGAGGAGCAAAGACATTAGGTATTAGTTTGATTGTGCTAAAGTGAATGGTGTGTTTGAAAATTAATGAAAAGATTAGTACACAATTGGGAATTACTAATAAACAATTCTCTTAACATTCTTAAAGAGTTTGATATGGTACATAAACACGTGTATGATGAAATTTCAATACATACCTTTCACTCTATTCAGTACTTGCAAACTAAGCTGCAAAAAAGCTCCTTTTGAATTTTATTTAAATGTTTTAATGGTGTCACTAAAATCAACTAATTTACATACATTTGCCTATTCAGCCTATAGCAGTTTTAGCCCCGCCCACTCACGCTGAAGTTATGAGGAGTGTCTTTTGGAAAGACCCAGTGCAGGGCAGCCAATCAGAATTGGGCTCTTTTACATATATTAGTCTTAAAGGTGCAGGAATAAAAACTCACCCAATTATGCTGAAGTTGTAAGCAGTGTTTCTTGGAAAAAAGAAATAAAAGGTGTATGCTTTTGGAATGAGACACAATGCAGGGCAACTAATCAGAAATGAGCTCTTTTACATATGTCTTACAGGTGCAGTAATAAAAACAGCCCATTTCATTCGGAAAATGGTCGTAGGAATGAATTATAACTGTTTTCCAGACATTGCAGACTGCTGGGAATTTGCTGATCATCTATTTATAATGAAATAGAAAAAAAAATGTATGTATCTTATGATGCACATTGGTCTGAATATGACACATTGGAACACAAATGATCTACTTCATAAAATGAACAACTGCCTGCCACCATAAACTGAAGAGGAAAAAATATTTGATCAGCATTTAAGGTCTACTAATAAAAGAGTAAAATAACCCTGCTTACTCAAACTACTGTAATCAGTTAATGTGTCTGTAACCACTGCTCATTTGCACAAAATCTCTTATGTATCAAGATTAAAGTGAATTTTACCCTGAAGTTTTCTTTCTACCTTTTCTTATCATGAGCCTGAGGAAAAAAATGCCAGATTGTAAATTGAGTTTTACTTAAGTTTTGAAATTGTTATTAAAATGGGTCTCTCACAGTCTGAAGATACATGAGATGTTTTATGTGAGTGGTCTCAAATCTTACATGCAAGTGCAGTTATAGTTAAGAATATAGTAGACCATTTCCTAGCACTATATAATACAATGAAAAAATATTTAAAAACTTTTTAGATGAGCAGTGAGTGTGTTTGTACATTAATATTACTAAATATACAAAAAAATATACAGTAAATTGTGATGTTATGTTCAGTATATCATTGTGTTTTTTGTGGAAATCCTGTATTACTGTAGTTTCATCAGAAACCTGGTTTGCTTCAATCAGTCCTTCATTAATTTAAATCAGGAGCTGCTGATGGAGTTTCACAATCCAAACAACGGCTGGAGGAACCGAGGAGGAAACTGGAACCGAACCCGTGTTCTCCTCACCAGCTCACACAGTATCAACTACTTTTACAAACAGAACAAATCTTTATACATTTTACTGCTTTCTTGTTTGATTCTAATGTTAATTTTGCAGAAAGACACTATCACATGCTGAGAAAAATGGCTTTAAACAACTTGAATAGGTGCAGAAGACTTTTTGCACAGTCCTGTATAAGGTATTATTGTTACAAAAGTTGATTTTGCAGCACATTCTAACTGCCAGGGTAGCCCCTCACACCTCTGAGCATTTGATATTGAATATACTGCGTCACATCTGCTTCAGCTGGCTTGACTCTGCTGTGTAAGGGGATGCACAGTGGTGGTGGGGGGGTTAAATTTGACATCCTGCATGTTCGCCACACACACACACGTGTGTGCCCTTTACTCACGTGCCCGCCCGGCTGTTCGCCCCATGTGAGGTCTGAATTCATCTTCATCCCTTTTGCATTTTTAACACCAGCGCCGCTGCTTCGGAGGAAGAACATGCTTTACATTGACAGAGAATCTGCCTGCGATTCTCTGAGCTCCGGCTCTGCTGGTGATATTTGTGTTTTCTCTGCTCTTCAGTCGACCCATTAAGGGCTTGATTAGCTGAAGAGGTAATTGCAGGGAAAATATTAAACTCTGCAGAAATGGAATAGTAAAAAGATGTGGAGAATATTAAAAGAATGTTACAATTTTCTGTTGATTAGAACTTTGGAAAGGATAAAATTACAATATTTTACAATAACGCATTAGCCACAAGCTAATACGTTTATTAGGATTGGGCTTTCCTACACGCCATTGATTTTGACAGAAAGAACACTAGTGATGCTTTCAAAGAATCTGCCCTACACTATTACACCTTACATACAGTATAATCTGCATTCAAGCTGCTGAATGTATTGGTCGAGGTCTGTGTACACTGAACGATTCAACACAATCTTTATCATTCCACTCTCAGTGAACTCCTCAGAGAAGGTCTAGAGCACCTACACTACCAGTGAAAAGTTTTTGCACACCATAGGTTTTTACCACTCACCCATTTTTATTCTTGTCAAATACTGGCAAGTTGAGTGAACAACTGTAACAGCGCATGTTTGACATCCTATTAACTGGTTGTGTGATGATGCAGTCAAATTCTAGACTGTCCTTTAACTTTAAAGGGGACATATTATGCAAACTCACTTTTTGCATCCTTTTGTATTTCAATTTTGCGCTCTACTGATCCTATAAACACCCCAAGCACAAAAAAAACATCCATCAGTTTCTGTGAGTCAATTGAAAGATTTTGGTGTCAGGAATCATATTCTTCTATGAGCCGTTTGGACGGATCCATTATCCTGACGTCAGGATGAGGAAATTTGCATAGAACCACCCCTCACCTGTCGAGCCCCACCCACTAGATTAGCTGAAGATCTGCCATTTTTGTCTGCTGG
>JBBPCX010000135.1:33750317-33765002 GCA_037974365.1 Hydrocynus forskahlii | reverse complement strand
TATGTTTGTGTTTGTGTGTGTGTGTGTGTTTGTGTGTGTGTGTGTGTGTGTGTGTGTGTGTGTGTGATTATCAGTGTCTCATAAGTTGTGTGTGACTAATTCCGAACTGTAGCTCACCGTAAAGGTTGATGTAGCGGATGCAGCTCTCTACAATAGCAGGAATGGCCTTTGCAGCATCCTGAACACAAATGAAACATCGGAACGGTAAAGGAACAGTGCAGCAGAAATTAGAAGCCCAGAGAGAGAGAGAGAGAGAGAGAGAGGCTCTACCTGGTGCCTGCTGTGGGAATTCCGGCGACGGCTACGGGCAAGAGAGAGACAGGGGGGTTGGGAAGACAGAGGGGAGGGGAAGAGAGAGATAGAGATGGGGTGGTGAGAGAAAGAGAGAGGGACAGAGAGATTAAGACAGCAAGAGAGAGAAGGAGAGGGAGAGAGATTAAGAGAGACGGGGAGATAGGTAGATAGGTAGGTAGGTAGGTGGATAGATAGATAGATAAAGACAGAGAGATTGAGAGGGAGAGAAAGACAGGGAGAGGGACAGAGAAGGAGAAAGAGGGAGATTGATGGAGAGTGATATAAGGAGAGAAAGAGAGTGGTGAGAGGAAAAGAGGGAGAGGGAGGGAAGAGAGGGAGAGAGAGCAAGAGAAAGACAGAGAGAAGGAGAGGGGGAGGGAGGGAGAGAGAGAAAATAATGGAAGACAAAAATCAGCTCAATGAACATGTCTGTATTGCACTGTTCAGCAAGCCACGACAACTAGGTAAAGTCAGTGTACAGACAGGAACAGACAACAGAAAACAGACGGATAGACAGGAGAGCTCTTACCTGGTGGTCATTATGTCTGCTCTATAACCTGTGGACGAGAACACCTGTTTTAGGGCTCTAGTTTACCATTTATTGTGACAGATACTGAAATACAGAGAGGAAGAGATGGAAGGGCAAGAGATGCGATTAGAAGAATGAGAGGGGATTTGTTAAAGAGGTGACATAAATGGCAGCAGGGAAACAGCAAAAAAGGGAAAAAAATGGGGGAAATGGTGAGTGAAAACACATGAAAAATGCATAGAGCAAGAATGAGGGAAAGATTGAGCCGCAGATAAAAATGAAAAGCATAGAAATATTTAAGAGCAAACATTTTAAAGCGCTTTATTAGAGGTCTTTAATCATTCACATAATTATATAGTAGTATACACAAGTAAATAGTTTTCTATAGGGGAGGGAAATATGGCAATATTCATTGTGATAAATTACACAACTTTACATCACAATATGAACAATATGTATATGTGGATATTGTTAGTATGTCTAGAACAATGAACAGCTGCACGTTTCATTACAAAAAGGGGACAAAAAGTCATTTAAAAATGGATTTAGTACAAAAAAAGTGTACAAATTGTTATTATTTGTGTTTTTATATCCTGCCAGGAAGTAGGAACCCCCCCCCGAATAACGCGATTCCACCTACACTGGGAGCTTGAAGTGCTTTATCTGAGTCACATGAAGCTCCATTGCACCAACTGGAATTTCCTCTACTGAAACACCATTGAACAGCGTAAAACGCTTGGAGGAAAACACTAACTGCTAATTCTGCTATGTCAGCTAACAGACGCCTGTGCTGGCTAGCATCACACTGCGCAAAGCCAATTACGCTCTTTTGGACTCCCCACCACCAGGATCCCCCTATGACTGGACCAACATTTAGACATCTGTGCCACTCAGGAGCCCATAGTTTTTAACGATATTTTTAAAACACATAACTGCTCGTTCATTCTTCTTTGTTCCAAGTAATGAAAAACAAAATATTATAATTAGAAAAGTCTATAGTGTCCATTTGTCACACATGAACACACCACAGCACAGAGGGCGAACAGCACAAAATTCTTTCTCTGCATTTAACCCATGAAGCAGCGGGCAGCCAGGGACACAGCGCCTGGGGAGCAGTGTGTGGGGACGGGCAACTCCCTAACCACTCGGCCACCAGCTGCCCCATTAGTGATGCACCAATATTACCAGTACTACCGATATGCACGGCGATATACCGGCACTTAAATACAGTATTGATATCTGCAGTAGAAAATACAGACTCTGTGATACAAATTCTGATCTGCACATGTGCAGTTAACATGTGCACCAGTAGATGGACCATAACTGAAGCAGCAACGTGTCATTACAGTGGGATTATTTCTCGATTGACGCAAGCACTAGTGAAAATGCTCACTGCAGTATAGTGAGGTGCAGCTGGTGGCCTAGTGGTTAGAAGTTCATGAGTTCGAATCACAGGACTGCTAGTGAGGTCCCCTTGAGTAAGGTACCAGCCCCACACTCTGCTCCCTGGGCGCTGTGTTCCTGGCAGCCCGCTGCTTCACTTGGTGAATGGGTTAAATACAGAGACAGAATTTCACACTGTTCACATTGTGTGCTGCGCTTTGGTGTGTTCACATATTTTTCCTAATGAGAGCAAAGAGCAAAGCATTTAGTATCAGTGTTTTGCATCACTAAGACTTGAGAAACTGGTTTTGAAAGAGATACCCTAATTGTGATGCATATCATTCATTCATTCATTCATTTTCTGTAAACGCTTAATCCTCACTAGGGTCGTGGGTACCCGGGGCCTATCCTGGGGCCAATGGGCGCGGGGCAGGGACTCACCCCGGGCGGGTCAACAGCCCACAGCAGGGAGCACAGACACACACACACACACACACACACACACACACACACACACACACACACACCATTCACTCACATGCTCACACCTCCCCCGTTCACCTGACACGCATGTCTTTGGACTGTGGGAGAAACCCGGAGACCCCGGAGGAAACCCACGCCATGACAAGGAGAACATGCAAACTCCACACACACACACACACACACACACACACAAAGACCAGGACCCAGGTTCGAACCCCCAACCCTGGAGGTGTGAGGCAACATCGCTACGTGCTGCACCACTGAGGGGCGTGATGCATATCATGTATTGTGAACATTTGTTGTATGTAGTTTATATTTTCTGCCATTCTTCCCATCTCTAGGTTATCAAAGCTGATAGACTCATTAACCCACCTTCAGCGATGCTCCTCTTCAGTAGATCATGCTTGGCCTGCAGTTTAGAGATGAGGTTACTGCCTTCCAGATACTCGCGCAGTTTCTGTGCAACACATACACACACACACACACACACAGTCAATTTTAATGTAATCAGACCAATAATTAAATGATCTAATTACTCCTGGCCAGCACTCTCAGGTCTCTTACTGGGTAAATACTGCTCCTGCTCAGTACTACGACCAGGCAGAAACCCTGAGAGTGGACATTATGCCTCTGATATATGGCTTCAGCCAGACCCTGGAAAGCCTGTAGTGCTGATACAATTGCCAGGTGATACAAATTACACATTAGATCAGACACCTTATTAAGCAGATAAAGCGAATTCAGTACATTGTCTCATTGTGTGTGTGTGTGTGTGTGTGTGTGTGTGTGTTAAAGAAGGAGAGAGGAAGTGACTCACGGTGAAGTAAAAGAGCTCCGTCTCCTGCTGGTTGGCCCTGCGCTTGGCCAGGCTGGGTTTGCTGAGGTAGGTGTCGGAGACGCTGGACTTGACGGACTCTGTGGAGCGGCTGTGCTGGAAGCTCTCGGACACGTCGTAGTCCTCCATGTTCAGCATGTCCTGGATGGTGTTCAGAGTGGCCTCTGAGGTCTTCTTCACCTAGAAAGGAAGACAAACACATACACTATATGGACAAAAGTATTGGGGCATGACTTTAATGACATTACATTCAAACCCACAGACTTTAGTATGGGCTTGGTCCGCCTTTGCAGCTTTAAAAGCTTCCACTCTTTTTGGAAGGTTATCCACAATATTTTGGAGTTTCTGTGGGGATTTGTGCCCATTCATTCTGTAGAGCATTTATGAGATCAGGCACTGATGGACGAGAAGGTCTGGATCACAATCTCCGTTCCAGTTCATCCCTAAGGTGTTAGATGGGGTTGAGGTCAGGACTCTGTGTGGCCAGTCAAGTTCTTCTACACCAAACTCATCCAGCCACGTCTTTATGGACCTTGCCTTGTGCACTGGGACACAGTCATGCTGGAATAGAAAAGGTTCTTCCCCAAACTGTGTCCACAAAGTTGGAAGCATGGTCCAACATGTCTTGGTCTGCTGAAGCAATAAGATTAACCTTCACTGGAAGTAAGGGGACTAGCCTATAACCTGAAAAACAGATGCGTCCCAATACTTTTGTCCATATAATGTACCTTCATATTATACACATGCAACCATACACTGAGTAGACTGTTGATTACTTTGTGCTTACATTATTTTATGAGGAACATATACCTTATAGTTCCACTTTCCAGGTTTATAGTTACTGACTGTGGCACATCTGCTGACTGGACAGAAGCCTCAGTTGCAGAGTATGAAGAAAAGGGTCTCTGCCATGTCCATGAGTGGAAAGGGACCACTATAAAGCTAACATCGTGCAGATAAACCTACATAAACAAAAGCCGCTAAGCAGATCTGTGAAATCAATTTGCTCAAACCTCATGTTTTGGTGTCTATTTTAAACTTTTTACACCAGTTTCTGAGGTAAGGGGATTAATTTAAACTGTTTTAAATAATTCATTGATTATTTTAAACAATGTTTTGTCAACAATGTCAAAATGTTTTAAATAATCAATAAAGTTACTAAAGTGATGACTATAAGAGCAGGATCTGCAAGCTAACCATCGTAGTACAATTTTAGTATTAATTATACATTTTTAACTGATATGTATGTATGATAATGGAGATCGAAAAGGTTCATGAATACAGCTTTCTGTTTTAAATACAAGACTGTTTAAAGCTCTTAAACTATGTCATGCGTGTTCCTGATAAGGCATAACACTGACTGAATGACAATGAATCTCAGAAAGCATTTTTTTTTTTTTTCAGTTTTGGGGTTTCCGAGGTTTAAAATGTCATAACTGGGATTCTGATAGAGATGTATTAAAAATTCAAACACCAAAAATTATTGAAAAATCGGCTTGAGAAAAAAAAAAGTCCAAAAAGTCCCAATTTGAACTCATAAAATGTGTCGGCATCTCACCACACATGTGCGTTGTGGCTCCACAGCGTTGTGGAATCTACCCAGAGACAAGAGGCTGTAAGAGAGTGTCTGAGTGAGGACGAGTGAGAGGGAGGAACTCAAAGCAAGGATAAAACCTTCATCAGCACTTCTGCTCTGCCCTTCACATGGAGAGAGCTGGAGGAAACAGCTGGCCTGCCCCCAACCAGCAATAATAAAACTCCTGTCCAGCAGCAAGAGAGAGGGAAGGGTGTGTTGTGTGTGTGTTATAAAGAGTGGGAGCTGTAGGAAACAGCTGTCCTGCCACCAACCAGCAATAAAAATCTTCTTCCCCAGTGAAGAAGAGGAAAGGTGTGTGTGAGAGAGTGAATAAGAGGGAGAGTGAGTGAGATATTTTTATCTCAATATGATTATGCAAAAAACAAAATGGAATGTACAGATATCTGACATATTAAAGGAAAAAGTTATTTTGACGATGATGGTGGAGAGGTCCGTATAAAATGTTATATGTCTCCATAATCCTTATTCCATCCAGTGACCCCGTACACCTTGTGGATGGTGGCATTATCACCCTGAAGACAGTCAGTCCTGTCAGGAGAGAAATGTTCACCATAGAATAAAAGTGATTCGTGACACTAACGTATGGTTTTGAAGTGACCCTTTCCTTTAAGGAGAAAAAGATTCTCCCGCAGCGTAACGGATTCACTGGACCCGCTCCATGAACTGGTGGCATGCGTTTAGGTCTCTGTCATTCTTTAAATGTACACCACACATGCACACGCCCACTTTGAGAATATAATGGGATAACTCATCTGACCACGTCACAGTTTTCCACATCTCTGTAGACCAGTGCCTGTGGTTTTCACACCACTGATGAGGGGTTTATACATTGTAGCCCACTCAGAATCAGTCTCTGTGTAGAACAGTGGAAGGACTGTTGTTTCTGACAGTCTGATTATGTCCTGCATTGACATTCTCAGTCCCATGAAGTCTAGTAGCTCTTACATATTGCACTTAACCACAATTTCCAGGTCTGTTTGCTGCTGACTTTCCCTCAGATCTAAATGCAGATGTTACTTTAGTCACTGTTCCTTTTTAAACACTAGACAGTCCAATACTTTCAAAGTCACTTAGATCTCTGCCTTGGCTTCAGCATCGAGACCTCTACAGTAAAACGTAATTCGATTTTCCAGCATTGATGATCCAACCTATAATTTCAATGGAATTTAATTCAGGAGATCAGATGATAATTTAAGAGAGACTTGGCCATGCAGGCACCTTCACCCTTTTAAAAATTAGTCTATTTTGACTTTGTTTGGGGATACTAAAATGTAATCCTCCCTAATCATGGTTGATTAAATTCTCTACTGTTGTCCTGTACTACATTGCTCCATTCATGGTTCCCTCAGTGATGGGTAATGATCTAGTACTGTTGGCAGGGAAGCAGCCCCATATCATGACGCTCCCACCACCATACTTCACCACTGGTATGGTATTCCTGGGATCATACACACAACTCCCACATTCTTTCAGACAAACTAAATAGGTGATTTTAACCTCAGTTTTCAACCCTATGTACTGATATCTTTTCCATAAATCTAAATGCAGATGACTATTGAAACAGTAGCAAACTGAGCAATATTTATGACTGCAGCTTGCAACACCCGTGTTCATATAATGAACCCCCTTTAACAGTTACTTAGATCTTTTCCTCTTGCCATAGAGATCTAAAACCAAGCTCACCCAGCCCAACTCAGGCTTTTATACAGACCATACTAGGATGTTATAGTGGGATTGCTTGACGGTATCACACACTGACCTGTAAGCATTTAAATTGTTATGTTTTTCTCCTCAATTATTCAGTCTTTTCCCTTAATGAATGTGCCACCCGTCTGTATCTAGTATGCATGTATGTGTGTTTGTCTGCAACTGGAGAGTGTCTAGAGACCGAGGAAGGACAGGATTGGAGAAATGAGGAGAGCGTGAGTGTGTGTCATCTCATTCTTTATTCTCAGTGGGGAACTGCAGCTGCTAAGGTGCCTGTTCATGAGTGTCTGTGTGTGTGTGTGTGTGTGTGTGTGTGTGTGTGTGTGTCTCACCTCCTCGTTCTCGATCTTCAGTGTGGCGAGACGAGACTGGAGCTGCTGGTAGCGGAGCAGAAGCTCAGCCTGCACCTGGGGCACCGCTGCGAGCTGACTCACCTGCCAACACACGCACATACACACCAAATCCAGAGCTTTAAGAGAAACAACTTCTCTCTCTCACTGGTATCAGTGATCAGCTTTGGGAATAAACTGTACAGCAGACTGGGGATACTGGTGATTCTTCGCTGCTATGGGAATAAACCAGGCAGCAGACTGGGGATACTGCTGCATCTTTCCTCCTTTCATCTATCTGTTCTAGCCAAAGCCCAAAACACAAAGCTGAGAGGCTGTGGTAACCCTTTTTGAACATCCTAGTAGTTATATGGCCACTAGATGGTGTCTGACCTGGTCGCCCATATGTGACTGGAAGGTGAAGCGTGCTGGAGGGGTGAAAGCGGTGGGGTGGGTCTCCATGAAGCGCTGCCGGTCACTGCGTGGGTCAAGGCCCTCTACTGCCCCCTCCAGGATGTCTAGACCCTCGTGCCGGGACGTCTCCAGACTGTACTCCGCCGACAGGTATGTTCGCAACGCACGACTCAGGCTAGCATGGTAGCCCAAGTCACAACACTGGTAAACACACACACACACACACACACACACACACAAATTCACACATTTCCGGTGTGCACATACAAATATGCAGAAGGGATGTAAGACTATATTATAGCAAACACAGCGCTATTTGACTTTGTTGGCCCCTAATTTTTGTCAGTCCCACCCACTAGTTCATTCTATTACATTACGCCATTAAGGTTGAAGGGTGGTGTAAGCATGTGTTTGGAGGAGAACACTAACTGCTAATTCTGTTACATCTGATGACAGATCACATCTGTCTGATTGATTAGGAATTGAAATGGCCATCCTAGGCACCCTGAGAGAATGAGGCCACTGGGCTTCTGGCTACAGACCGCTGAGGGATAAGATTTGCAGACTTCCAAAAGACAAATGCCCCACTTGAGAGCCTAAGACTGAATTCTCAAATGCCACAAAGGGAATTTCCCATTTTTCCTTTTCTCGTCTAGATAAATGGCTCACTATATGATACAAGGCTGTCACTCACAAGGTTGATTATCTCCATAGGGCCAAGTGGTTAATTTAAAGCCTATCTCTAAACTGTCCTTCACGGCTTTAAGGTTAATTCAAAGCTTTTCTCATCAATGCTTTCCCTGTGTATGTGATCTCTCTCTCTCTTTCTCCCTCTGTCTCTCTCTCTCTCTCTGTCTGTCTCTCTCTCCCTCTGTCTGTGTCTCTCTCTCCCTCTGTCTGTGTCTCTCTCTCTATCTCTCACTCTGTCTCTGTCTCCCTCTCTGTGTCTCTGTCTGTCTGTCTCTCTCTCTCTCTCTCATAAGCACACACACCCATGCACACAGGCTCACACTGGTCCTCCTGCTGTCTTTATCTCAGCTGCAGGAGCGAGTGTGGATGACCTCTGTGAAGGTCAGAAAGACGCTACGCTGCTACCGGCCGAATACTGCTGACCATGTTCAGCCTGCTGTTGGCTTTAATGAAGAAAACACTGCACACAGCAAACCCCCCTCAGAGTGTGCGAGCATGTGCTTGGCCATAGGTTGTGTCCATGTAAAACTGTGTAAATAGAGTTTTTCTCTGCCATAACTTCAGCTCATAGTGGCGGTTTTAAAAATCTGATTTTTTTTCTTTTACTTATTTACACTGCTTGAAAAATCTGGCTACCCTTTAAGGTATGAGAACACATTTCATTTTAATGTAAATGAACATAAATGGTTCAAAATTACTAGGAGTAATATCTCATTACATTATTATTATTATTATTATTATTACTATTATTAAAGATATGTTTTTTTAACAGTGACAATCTGCTACACACTAGTCCAACTGCACACCCGCTGTGTTGGATGTGTGAGGAAACTGCTTTCTCTGCTACATCAGCTCTTCCCAGTGTCTGCATGAACCACATCAGAGCTCGTGTGGATGCATATGTGTGTCTGCGTATGTAATTAGAGTCTTAGGTTCTATCCCTTCCTCTGTGTTTTGCCGTGTATTTGTCTCTAATTAAGAGACGGCCCTAATTACTGAGCATTAATCAGTGTTTGGTGAGGTGGCAGCGGCTGGAGGAACAGAAAAGGCTGAGTTACACTCCTGCGTATCTGTGAACATCGTCCGTATACATCTGCACTGGAATCAGAGCTGTGCCAAAGTTTGGGCGCCCCTAATTAAATGACACGTTTTCCTGATTTGAAGTAAAAATAAGCCCTCTATGGATAACATGTGATTCCTTCCTTAGAAGCATATAAGTAACGTAAGAGGCAGAAATCTGATTAGGTCTGTAACTGTAATGTGATTACAATAATTTGAACTGAAATGGGTTATCCTGTTTGGCAGGGCTGAACGATCCGGGGGAAATAACTGCAATTCATCTGACCAATATTGTGACTGCAGTTTAAATTGCAATTACTTCCCATGAGTGAGTGTCCAGGCCAAGATGACCAGCTTTATGATCTGAAGCTTGACTGCTTGAATGCCAGATGTCCAGTTACTTCTCGTGTTGTTTGTTGTCCATTTGCTTCTTATTGATCTCATCTACAGGTAGTTCACTAAGACAATAAACTTTGTGTTGTTATCTTAAATTTCCACTCTTAAAACCTGCTGTTAATGATGTAGGCCATAATTTAAATCACCAAAACACTTGGTAATTACATTATCGTACCGTGTTACTTTGCACCAAGTTTAAACCACACCAGTGCTCCTGCTAAACTAATCAGCAGCAGTTTGGCACTCACGTCAATTAAGTGGGACAGGTCCTGGATGTAGTACTTAAACAGAGCCGCATTTGCAGCTTCCAAAGTCAACAGATACTCGTTGCGAGCCTTCATAACCTTCAGCTTGTTCTCCGAGTACTTGGCCTGGCGCTGGGAGGGAAAAAAGTGAGAAAAACAGAAGGGGGAGGTGGGAGAGAGAGAGCGAGAGAGAGCGAGAGAGAGCGAGAGAGAGAGAGAGAGAGAGAGAGAGAGAGAGATACATACTGAGCCACTTTTAGATTTTAGGCAAAGAATCAGATTTTCATTTAAAATCTCCAGACACTTCATGAAGTCCATACTGCTATGTATCAAAAAGTACCTTTGGAGCAAAAACGGCCCAAAACATCACAAATCCCCCTTCATACTATACAGTGGGGATTATCAGAGAAAATCATTTATTCAGTTCTCATAAAGGTCTCATGGCCACAAATCGGATACATATCTAGGATCTCGCACATAAAAACAGAAGGGGGAGGTAGAAGAGAGAGAGAGAGAGAGAGAGTAGAGAGATAAATGACAAGAAGTGTAAACTAAAAGCTTCTGCAGCTTCAAGACCAAACGTGAATTACTATTTATTGATATATATCTCTCCTACACTTATATGACAGATGCATATTCCTAATGCCTGTTTCATAAGAATGACTGCACAGTAGACCATCTACGGCACGTTTCTGTTCTATTAGCGTGGGCCTTGGCTCGGCTCACTCAGAGCAGTAATTTATAATTGCTGTTTTCATTAAGCCCCTTCAGCCGGAGCCACTAATGGAAAAGAGAATAAAAAATAAGAGCGAGGGAACCCCACACGTCTCCAGGAGATTCAGTAAAGCCTTCGAATCAACAATACAATTACACACAGAAACATGTCTTAATAAACTACATGTGATTTGCTGATAATCTCTCCTAAGCAGTTTCAAAAGGAGCCCGCGAGTCACTAAATCATAAATCAGCCCCAGAATGATAAACGGATAATGAGAACTGCTGCTGAGGTTAAGGGCCAAAATAAAGCCATGCTATTAAAGGCTTATAAAAGTATATCACAATAAGCTCCATAATAACTAGCTCCATTGGTAAAAATGGGTAAAAGAGTATGTATTTTCAAGTGGAATGAAATCTGTAGTTTGTTATACACCTTCTTGATGACTTTCTGGCTCTCTGGCCACTAAACCATTTTTGTGGGGGGGAATAACACATATTTCGGATCACTGTCTAATTGGAAGACACAATACTGACCCAGTTTTAGATTTTAGGCAAAGGACCAGATTTTCATTTAAAATCTCCAGACATTTCATGAAATCCATGCATCCTAACAAAGTGCCCTTGGAGCGAAAACAGGCCAAAACATCACAAATCCCCCTTCATACTATACTTTTGCGGATAATCAGAGAAAACAAATCAATTCATCACTAATTCCATTCTCATAAAGGTCTCATGGCCACAAATCAGCTGCATATCTGGGGAACTGCACTTATGAAAGTGTCTCAGATCTAATCTGTGCCACACTGAGGCCAAAAAATCAGATCTGTGCTTCTTCAGTCTATTAATGCGAATGTAGCCTTGATGATCTCAAAATTGCTACCATCTCCTGCAAATCTCCAGCTGTGACCCTGGGAGAATTGTTTTTCTCTAATCATCCTCCTCACGGTGTGGGGGAAGAATAAACACCTGTCCTCATTCAGGCAGGCTTACAGCAACTTCAGTGGTTTTAAACACTATTTTTCCAAATGGCTAATTGAGGATTTTCAGGTGTGTAGTTGTCGTTTAATAGTCTGTGCCTGATTTATGAAGGTTAACACACTTTTGTTTCTTTTGTGCACCTCATATTTACACAGGTAGTCATGTATGGCCACTTACGAGTTCATAGTGAAAAATAAATGCAACATATTTATCTACATTTTAGGCACCTTAGTTACACTAAATTTGATCCCCTCACATTTATTCACCACATTTTTATGATTTTTTCATCTCACACCATTATTTATACCCCAGCATTTGTGTTTATAGAATGGTGTATTTCATATTGAGTATTTCGGCAGAGATTTTCCTGGATTTATTTAGACTTTTTATTTTATTTTGTTCTTTTCTCTGTCTCTGTGTGACTGTGCAGTCGTAGCATAAGCAGTTTCCTCTGAGATCAATAAAGTTTTCTGATTCTTATTAGTAAGGGGTGGCAATAATTACGGAGATGACCGTAAAAGATAAGATTCGGACTACGCCGCGTTAGTAAGATTAGTAAGATGCGCTAGGCGGCGTTTGTAAGATTAGTAAGATGCACTAGGCTGCATTAGTAATATCAGATGTATTACATACCTGCCCTCGACCAAGAAAAACAATAATAAAGGAAAAAAATCCAGGATCATGTTCCATACCTTCTCCTTCATCTTCTGGATTTTGCGGGCGGCGTTGCGGCGTTGATGCCGCTCCTCGTTTCGGAGACCGAAGACCTCGCCTCCACGACCCTGTCTCTCGCCCTGACGCTCCGCCTCTTTCAGCTTGTTCTCCGCACTCAGAGTCTCGCTGTGGTACATGTGGTACGTCTTCATCACCTGTGGATGAAGGGTGTAAGTCTGACCTCACAATAATTCAATTCAACATTTTACTGCATAAAGGAATCTCAGATTTCACTGATTCTGGGCAGGTTGTTATACAAGTGCATGCAGTGAAATGTATCCTGTACCGCTCCTTTTTTATGACTGTGCAACATTATAAAATATGTACACAGTTAAATTAAAAAACAAATCTACAATAAGAGTACAACAACTTAAACAAAGAACACAAGTTAAAGGTAAAATATGGAAGCTAAGCTGGAGTGTTGTAAATTATAAGTGAAGCAACAATCCGGCAGATTTACATATTTACAGTGTGCAAGTGGGATGGTAGAGTGCATTGTGCCATTTTAGCACAGCAATGTAAACAGAAGGAAGGACCTGTATAGCAGCATAGTAGTATGTACAGTACAGCAGCATGTAATGTTGTAATAATAAATAATGTACAGCTATGAAATAGGACAGATATTAAATATGCCAATGAATACGAAATATGACAGTGAATATGATATGACATACTGAGGTGCTGTATCAGTCCCTTAAGGTGAGGAGAGGGGGCATGATCTGGTTTAGGAAATAGAATGGCCTGAAGATAGAAGCTCCTCTCGAGTCTCTCTGTTTTGGTCAGTCTTTACATTGCTAGAATTATTTGTAGTATTCTTTGTATTTCTTTGAACAAGCATAGATTTATAAATCAAATAAACTCCAGAAACTGTTGATTCAGACCACATCAGTTAAAACATTAAACCTCACTTAAACTGAGCTCTAACCAAGCTTTTACTTAAATCAAAATCAAATTTTGTAGCATAAACACATCACTGTTTCCCGCAAAGTCTTAAGATTTCTCCTGCCCATTCAGCAGGGTGGTGGGTTTGGACAGCAGTGGTGTCACCCCTGCAGCTCAGTTCAGATCGGTGAAACGTATGCATGTTAAAGCTCTCCCCAGTGTAACCTATAGGTAGGTCCATTTACATTCATAGCATTTCGTACACACTCTTATCCAGAGTAACATGCATGTTTGCTTTGTAGTCTACAAAGAAAAGGTCCCTCACACCAGTAAACCCAGACTTACATAAAGAGCTGCTAGTAGAAGATTCTACCAGAGCCAATAGCTAATATTCCACCAGGACCCTCTCAGATTATTTTGTATTAGTCGTGAAGTTTACGTTAGTTATGTTAGTTTAGGGCATGAACGTATAGTTAGTGTCCGAAGTGCTTGTTGTAGAGGTGTGTCTCTAGCCACCATTTGAAGACTCAGCAGTTTTAATAGTCGGAGGAAGTTTCACCACTTGGATGCCAAAACTTTTGAGAAGGGTGGGGCTCAAGCCAGGCTGTGTCTGATGCCCTAAGAGGGCGAGCTGTGACCTGTGGTCTGTTCAGAGTCCTTGTAACCGACAGCAGAGAAACGACATCTCAAAGACGCCTTAAATTTTTAGCACAGAAGAAATGCACATCTGCTTCAGCCTGTGATGCTCACCACTCAAGTCCTTTTCTCACATCTGTGAATGACTAGGGAAGCAATATTTAAAAAGGAAGCCAGTCCTCCCCACATCCGTAGTGTTTTCATATGCCCACACTGAGATAATCACACAGTTAAGACACAATCCATCGCACACAGACCATCTGTGTGTTTAATGGCTGTCTTGTGTGTGTGTGTGTGTGTGTGTGTGTGTGTGTGTGTGTGTGTGTGCGTACGCGCATGGGGGTTGGAGGCTGTACACATGCATGTATGTGTGAGACGGTATGTGTGAAAGGCAGAGAATGAGAGTAATATTTGCCATATGCAAATGACTCCTGCTTGGCTTGGCCTCAGTCTGCAGTGAGATGAAGTTGTGATTCAGTGCTAACAAGTACAGACACACAAACGCACACTGAACGTGTCCCCTTCACAACACTGCAAACTCTACACACATACAGCACTGCAAAGACTTAGAGAAAGTGATCTGTACAGCTAATTATCTATTTAATTTGTTTCTGTTATTTGTTTCTGTAATCAGTCCTTCATTAAATTAGATCAGCTGCCTATGAAGGAACTGAACAAATTCAGGAGATGTTTGGAGGACACAAAGAAGATCAATAACCAAGTCTCTATCCTTCTCAATATATTACTGTATTACACACACATATACATACACACACACACATATTATATATAAATAT
>JBBPCX010000135.1:33721533-33734719 GCA_037974365.1 Hydrocynus forskahlii | reverse complement strand
ACACACACACACACACACACACACATACACACACACACACACACACACACACACACACACACACACACACATACACAAACAAACACACACACACACACACACACACACACACACACACACACACATACACACACACACACACACACACACAAACAGCCAGCCCAAGAACCAGCCGATACAGAACCAAACCAACACTACATAGAACCCCCCCACACACACTAGTGAACAATTCCCTCTCCCTGAACACACATCCAGCATTAATGTTATTTCCTCTTTTCCTTTCATGAATTCATCATGATTCCATTTTCTTTTTATCTGCCGCTTCCTCTTTGCTCCCTCCCAATTCAAATTCATAAGTGAATTAAATCCTTAAGGCCTTTTCCCTCTAGCCTCTCTATCTCTCACTTCATCTAACCCCCCTACCGCCTCCCCAATCCTCTCCCCCCGACTAAAATCAGGCACCGGAGTCTTGGCATCTCTGCCCATGTCTTGAGAATCATTATCATATGTCAGCGTGGTCCTGCTCAATACACTCATTTACAGTGTGTGTGTGTGTGTGTGTGTGTGCGCCTACAAGACAGACTGCTGCCCATCACACAAATGCTGTTAACTGCAGGAAATCACATTCTGTTCATTAAGTTAGACAGAAAGCCTCAAAAGGAAAAAAAAGAAAAAGGAAGGAAGAATGAAAGAGGGCCTCTTTAAAGTCAGTGTGCTCCTCTCAGTTGTTAGTCCTGCATCCAGCTCGCTTTCACACCAGAAAACTCTGGGTAGCTGTTCATAATGAGCAGCCGTTTTAATAAACCTCTCTCTTTGTGACAGAAAAGTGCTTCAGGAACAACGCTGTTCATTCAAATCTTCCGTTAAGACTTGTATAAGAAAACCAAAGCTTTGGATGTCCAGTGTTGTTTGTACACGCAGCCAGCCAGAGGGCGTGTAACCAGGGGTTGGGCGAAATGGTACAAATATATTATCACAATTCTTTAAAAATGTACACGATAAATAATGTCAGTTTTTACTTTTACTGCTTAGAACCCACAAACACACTCACACAGAGCCCAAGAACCAGACTGTAAACCAGTACTACATAGAACCTAACAAACACACACACACACACACACACACACACACACACACACACAGCCCAAGAACCAGACTATAAACCAGTACTGCCTACAGACACACTCACACACACTAGTGCACAACCAGGGGTGGGCGAGAAAGTAAAAATATATGATCACAAATCCTTGAAAAATGTTCACAACAAACAACACGTCACACTTCCTGTGACGCCCCCTCCAGGAGACGACGCACAGATTTTCCGGACGTCTAAACCTGCGCCTCCACGGTCACATGAAGATCAGCTGTGACTAATTAAGTCTGGCTATTGAAGTTGAACTGAGCGCTGAATGTTGCTAAGCCTTGTGAGTGTATACCAAGAGCCTAAGACACATTTTCATGTATCCTGTGGTATTGCCTTGTATCGCCTCCATCTTTAATAACCCTTTAGTACTGTTTCTGTGATTTGGACTTTTTTTGGATTGCCGTTGAACTGTAATTCAAATCTTTCTTGCTCTACATGCACCTGTGTCCAGTCACCCTTACTCTTCACATTTTCTGACAAGTTGGAACAAGGAAAACAGCCATGTCATACATATTTACAACCAAAAGTGTTAAAAACAGTACAATGAATTTTATTAAACACTATACACGCAGTTCTGCAAGTCCAACTAAACCAGTTATGCACTTTTTGTAATGAAACATGCAGTTGGTGAGTTTGCTAGAAGTGCTGATAATATCCACAAGATGCTCATATTGTAGTTTACTTTATCGCAGTAACAATTAATATATTCATTTTGCCCAGCTATTTTACAAGATACAGCTGTCAATAAGTATTGAAAAAAATAACAAAAAAATGGGAAGAGGTGCAAAACTGAACAGCATAAACAGATAAAGAACCACGTGACATAAAGGTTCTACAGCAGGTAAAGATTTTTCACAGAGCTGTATGCCCAAGATGAGAACAATTTAAGGAACTTTTATATATAAAAGTATAACAATACTTGCACATTCCTCAGGTTCGCTTCAAATTGCTTCACCTCAGCATACCCTGCTGTTGTCTCCTCACCGCTTTCTGAATGGAATGAGTCAAAATTGCATTAAAAAGGAAAAATGTGAAACCGTGGCCTGTGTCACCCACTCTTGGCTTCCTTGTCTTTTTTCAAGTGGACAAAAATAAACTGGTGGAATGACCGATCCGTGCGTTTGTTCTTTTGCTCTAAGGTCGAAATCCTACCAAAGAATGTTACCGGCTACCACTGTGTGCCTTCAGCTCTAGAAAAATGACAGAATCTGGCACCAGTTCATCATGGTACTGAGTGGAGTAAGCAGGATTGGTGTCTTTAAAATGGCTTGACTGAATGGCGTGTTCTTTCTAAATGTGCATCATTCCTGGACCAGTAGAGCTACTCATCCCACCAGCACGTGTCCGCAACCAATGACAAAGTCTCCCACACCAGAATGAATTATCAAGAACTTAAGAAACAAGCATAATATAGATTACCAGTGTCCAGCTGAGCTGCTCTGTAGTCCATTTAAAACTGAAAGGCTTACATGTATTAGTATCCAACCTCACCATTGTCATTCCAAGAACGGCGGTTATAAGCAGTCCAGCCTGCTTGCAGGCCACACTGCCATAAATAGAGCAGCGGATCGATATTTATACTTGATTAATGGGTCCTTGCAGGCCTCACTTAATACATGCAGGCCAAACCAAAGAGCCACTCGTCTGGAGGGGGCCGGTGCTCTGAGTGGGTTTCCGGTAATATTTCAGTCTAATGCAACTTGGATCCCAGGGCATATGTGCTACTACCACTGCATTCTTTTTATTTATAAGACATACGTTGCTGACAAACGATGCAGCCAGATAAGACCAAGATTACAAGACCACAGGGACTTTCAGAGGGTAAATGATAAAGATTGTTCAAATACACAAATGCAAATACACACCAATTTGTCGGCCACATTCCTTGTCCACCTCTCAGGACTCAGTTATCTAACGTGGATAGTCATGGGGCACTCCCAGTAAATGTCCATCTTATCTGGACACCCCTGTCCCGTTACTGCTGTCCTGGATAGAATCTTCCAGACCGCAGTCTGTGACCAACTGGAATACTACAGCATTTTTAACAATCTCCTTCTGTTGTGTTTGTTCTGTACAGTTGATTATGACAAGCTGACATCTCAACGCCTTTCCCTGTTAGAAAAGCTGTCAACTGAAGAACACTTACAGAAGAAGCCAGTGGGCAGCGGCTGATTGTGTATCCCGTATTTCTCTTTATTATTGTATAAACACCCATCTGGCTTTAAGGGCCTGTATGTTAAATATGTAATTGTGTACAGCAGTTCCAAAAAGTAGTTGGTTACTCTAACCATTTAACTATTGCTAAACTTTCATGATGTTCCTCGGGGTACTTAATAAAATGTTTACAATTGATATTAGAGCTGGCCCAAACAGCCTTTTGCAGACTTTTTATTGTATTTCCTTGTACGTTTGAACGAGTGTTGAAAGAGAATTAATGGAGTAGTTTTGTGGCTGTAGTTAAACTGTATCCTGTAGGGGGTGCCAAAGTGTTTCTCATAGCTGAAGCCCAGCTGCACAGGTGCCGTATGTTGCTATTTATTGTAGCCTCCAATACAACTTTTATTAATCAGATAGATGGTATTTTTTAACTAGTTTTTGTTAGCAGCTTTTATTTATTGTGTCTAGTTATTGTGTTTAGCTAGTTTGCTGTTTATCATAGAAAGTTGAGTTCAGCCTCTGAGAGTTGAGTGGAGGACTGGGGAGTTTATATATATATTTTTTGGAGCTCGAGGCCAGTCTAAACAACAGGAGGACCATCCTAGAGAGTGGTGGCAGGAGCAGCGGCAGCGATTATCGCTCCCTCCTCACCCCCTGCAAGAATTCATCACCACAGGCAGGTTTGAGTCTCTGAGCTCCTGGGTTTTAGTGTCTTTCTTGCTAAACACTAGTAAAACTAGTATCACTATCCTTACATACGTATTTAAAAATGTTTTTTAAATGCGCCGTGTCTACTGAAGACCTGTCCAGGGTGCATCTCTGCCTATTACCACTGACATGACCGTAGTTCATGTTCATTTCAGTTTCATTAATGGCATTTAGCAGACGCTTTTTATCCAAAGCGACTTCCATTCACTAACTACTGGGGGCAGTCTCCCTGGAGCAACTTGGGGTTAAGGGTCTTGCTCAGGATCCCAGTGGTGATATGCTGAAGGTAGGATTTGAACCCATTACCTCTTGGTCCAGAGGCAAGTCTCCTACCCACAAGGCCACCACCACCCACATAGTTAACAGCTCAGGTAAAAGATGAATGGATGGATGGAGGGATGTCCACACACTATACCTTATAACAAATGATATGTGATGCTGGCTATTGGCTTATTTTAATGTTTGAAATCAATTTGGGAATGTTATATTAAAATATTTTGTTATATTTTATTAAATCATATTTTAACTAGAGAACCTTTAAATGATAAAGAATGTTTAAATAATAAACCATCTACATCCTGTGCAGCTCTGCAAGCTTCAGCTATGAGAATGAGACTGCATGCTGTGTGAATTGCGTGTATGTGTGTTCTCTGTGTGTGTGTGTGTGTGTGTGTGTGTACCCCCGGTCCCACCAGAACGCAGGCTTTTCGGCTGGTGAGTGGCCAGCGCTCCAACCCAGCATCAAATCTCATTACATCCCAACACACTAAAACAGAGCATTAAGTCGCTGTCGCATTGCTTTCTGTCTGATTCTCATGCCCACTCCCTGGCAGAAAGGCTTGGACAATGCACAGACACACACACACACACACACACACACACACACACACACACACACACACACACACACACACACACATTCTCACAGCCCCTCTCTCTCACTTTCCTTGGACAGAATAGGGGTGGTGGAAGCTCCCATGTGTCCCTTCTTCTACTGAATACATTTCTCACTGTTGTGCTGCTTCTAGCTGATAGGGCAAAAATGTGTCTTTATAATTAATACCCAGAACACGCTGACACGCTCACACACACACACACACACACACACAGACACACAGACACACAGACACACAGACAAACACAGAGCTTAAAATATATTTTAAAAATCTAAAATAAAATATGGCAAACATGTACCCACTTAATTGTCCCACTGATGTTATTGTTCTGAAGGTCTCAGAGCATATTTGATGCAGGTGTAGATAATCCCAGATTGTAATATATAATACATGACCCTTCACACCTCTCAGGGAGGTGGGCTCATCTATGTAGCTCACTGAGGATCTGAAACTGAAGATAACTTCACACAAAGCAAGAGAAGACTATAAAAGATATTTAAGCACTTCTGGATTGTAATTTTCACTGTCTCAAAAGTCATTAAGAAGTGGAAGTGAAGAACCGTTGAATACAATATCTGGAGGACTAACAGAAATCTCTGAAAAATCTGGTCAGACATGCAAAGCAAAACCCCCACAGCCCTGCTCAGAACCTACAGGAAGATCTGGCTATCATTGGAATAGTGATTCACTGACCCTCTGTCCTGTGTTGTGCACAAACATCATCTTCATAGAAGGGTCATCAGAAGGTTACCTTAATCCCACCACAAAAATCAATGTCTAAAGAAACACACCACTTAGATAAACCAGAGGCATGTTTGTAAATGCTATGTTTGCAGAAAAAAATGAGAAACGTTTCAATAAGAGAACACCTTTCCAGCCATTAAGCGTGAGGGTGGGTCTGTTAATTTTTGGGGTTGTGTTGCAGGCAGTGAAGCAGGAAAAGGCTTGTGCACAGAAGGTGAAGGGAAGAACAGGTTCCACTAAAGATCAACAAACCTGGAAGCTAATATCCCATCAGTAAAGGAACTGATGAAGAAGGGCAGCAACTTTTCAAAACCGCAAGATTGAGGTTACTACTTTAAGATTGAGGTTTTGAAATGACCTTCATCGTCTCCCCATCGACTTCAGGGGAAAAATCTGCGATTAGACCTTAAACATGCTGTGCACGCAAGATGACCTGTGAACATTTCTGAAACAGAAGTACTCTGCAAGGAAAGCTGGAAGAAAAAATCCAAAATGAAGAAACCAAACTATTTTACACTAAAGACTATGTAGTAAAAGACTAAAGACATTAAGTAAAATAAATGCAAAAGTGATACATATACACACATTTATAAAGGTTTCAGTAAGTAATATTGGGGTCATTTATATTGGTGCATTTATTTTTGCACAGTGTAGAGGGCGGCTGGTGAACGCAGGAGTGTGGTTTTGTGCACGCAAGACTAGGCTTGATCCCTGTCTGGGAAACTGGCCCACTAAGTCATACTATTTTCCTTTTATGAGATTTGATGAGTTAAAAAATGTAGTTTATGCCGCATTCAAAAATTACTTCAGAAGTTTACCTCAGAAATAATCAATTACTTCAGAAGTTTACTTCAGGAATAGTCAATGAACTCGGTCAGGGTTCTTTAAACACTGATATCTATACTTCAGAAAAGCATAGTGACATAATTCATCACAATAACAAAAAAAAAATACTGCATCACCCATCCCTATATTCAATATAACAAAACTTCGTATCTCCAGAATGGCATTCTTACCTTTATAAACGTTTAAACAATTTTAGACCATTTTTAGGTCAATTCATGCCTGTAAGGGTCAATTAATGTTATCAAATGGTAAAAATGGCCTCATAGGTTTTGATATGACAGCCACAAAGTGTGTGTTCAGATGAAAAGGTTAGCAGCACCTCTCCATAGCAAAATAGTCACATTTAAATATGCAGTGTTTTTCACACATAGGCTATACTTGTACTATGCATCAAGTACAACGAATGCTGAGATGAGTTTGCATATCCATATACACCCGAGCAGTCATTAAAACCACCTGCCTAATATTGTGTGGGCCCCCCTTGTACCACCAAAACAGTTCTGACCAATTGAGACATGGACTCCACAAGACCTCTGAAGGTGTGCTGTGGTATCTTGCACCAAGACATTAGCAGCAGATCCTTTAAGTCCTTTGCAGTGTGGTAAGGAGCACTATCATGCTGAAAGGGGACACTGCCATGAGGGATTACTCTTACCACGACAGTGTGTACCTGGTCTGCAACAATGTTTAGGTAGGTGGTCCATGTCAAAGTAACATTGTCATGAATGGAGGACACAAAGGTTCCCAGCAGAACATCAAACTGCGTCTGCTGCCTTGCCTTCTCCCAGTACTACATCCTGATCTCATCTCTTCTCCAGCCATGTGACACACACACACGCAGCCATCCACATGATGTCAAAGAAAATGTGATTTTTAGACCAGCCCACCCTTTTCCATCAGTCCATGGTCCAGTTCTGATGCTCACATGCCCATTGTAGGTGCTTTCAGTGATGAACACGGTTCAGCATGGACACTGACACAGCAAGCTGTGATGCACAGTGTTCTGACACATTTCTCTCAGAGCCAGCATGAACATTTCAGCAGTTTGTGCTACAGAAGCTCTTTTGAGGGATCAGACCAGTGAGCCTTGGGTACTCATGACCCCAGTCGCCGTTTTATTGGTTGTCCTTCCGTGGACCCCTTTTTGGGAACACCTCACAAGGGAACAGACCTTAATTTCAAGGCCTGCCCCAGGTTTATATCAGACATGTGGGAAACTGTAAACACTGACCAGCAACAGCATTAAAGCCACTGACAGGTGAGGAGAGCAAAAGCACCAGCGTTGGAATTTAAGGATCTGCTGTGCACATCTTGGTGCCAGATGCCACAGCACACCTTCAGAGGTCTCGTGGAGTCCATGCCTCGATGGTTTGGAGCCATGCTGCGAGCACAGTGTTATGCAGGTGGTTTTAATGTTATGGCCGACTGATGTACATACACAACCAGACAAACAAGCACGCTGTAAATGAGTGTGCAGTGCAGGGCCACAGGCAATGGTGTAATGGAGTAATGGTGACTGACTAAGTGCCTACAGCATATGAGTAAGGATGTACGTGGTTTCTGAAAATAGCAGAGCTTGCCCTTATGACCATAAATCACTCATCTCTCAGACCTGCTCGTACTTAAACCACCGCCTCGGCCAGGGCACATAAGCCCACACACACACACACACCCACACACACACACACCCACACATACACACACTCCACTACGTGCGCTCCATACTAAACAGCATTAGTGCTGCAGCAAGAGGAATCCCTGAACCTGCGAGTCTGCTCTCTCTTTCTGTGCTTCCTGAAACACACACACACACACACACTCAAACACGCAGCACTGTCAGAAGCCCCTCTGTCCCCTATGGACGGACACACAGCCTGGCTGGTGGCCAGGTATCCATGGAAACGGATACAGTGCAGCAAAGGCCTGTTGCCAGTGTTCGGCAAGAAAGGAACGCACGGCTAGCACAATCACTGCACTACACACACACACACACACACACGCACGCACGCACGCACACACACACACACACACACACGCACGCACACACAGCGAAGAGCTACACTAGCACTCTAATAGGACAGGGGGAGCGTGCATCATCTCTATATTTCAATAGACAAATTACATGCATAAACCTGCGACTACTAGAGGTGGGCAACTCCATATATTGATCCAAAATGATCAAAACTCCAAACTGATCGTTATTGTAGTATTTTATCCCATGATGAACTGTGACTTTTACAGCTGGACCTTCAGATCAGGCCATAAAACAACACCAGATTATGCCATCACCCTTATGGGATTCTAGTAGTATCTTAGCACTAAGCTAACATAGCTGCATATAAACAATGATATTTTACTACAGCGGCCCCCCAACTTTTTTGCGCTGCAGGCCAGTTTAATGTGAAACAATATTTTCATGGACCGATATAGATGCGACTAAAAACAAAGTGTGTTTGTTTTCCACTCATGTTTGCTAGCTTGTGGGGTATATTTTTGATGTACTGTATCACAGAACCAAAACGAGCATTTTTTTTTCCAAAAAGATCTTTCAGACTCTGACAATCAATAAAATATTTTTATTCTGTCTTTCCGTGTGGCCCCGTACCAAATGACTCACGGACTGATACCGGTCTGCAACCCGGTGGTTGGGGACCTCTGCTTCAAGACACGTGTGACTTCTCTTTGCCATGTGTCCTAAGAAAGGTAGTTTGTGAGACAAACGGAATAAAAATGTATGAACGTTCACCTTTGTTACATAACATTATTAACGTGTCAAACGCCAACAACAGTACTAAGAAACCACATCTGATCAAGGCCACATTTGGACCGGATTCAGGTTTTTTGGGGTCCTGGGGTATGTTCCTCTTTTACAGGTGATAATCTGAGACTTCATTTCCATGCTGAAGGGCCACATCTGTGTTTTTCTCCCTCCTAACCTGAGAAAACTACAGGCTGTTCACCAAACTTCATCTTAGTCTCTACACCCATCATCACGCTTTTCCAGGCAGAAAAAAAAGCCTTTAACCACCTCAATGTATTTAGGCTCCTAGCACGAGTCAGTATTTCCCAAATCACAAAACGATGAATGCTTTGGAAGAGTTCCCCAACCGTTTACTTTGCCTGGGTGGTAGAATTTCATTTCCGTCCTCTACACATAGCGGGAGTGCAAGATCCCACAAGCTGATTAAAGCGGGAAGTATAAAAGCAGGCGTGAAGCATTATTTTATATTCACAGCGTCATCAGTTTTAAGTTTTTTATGATCCCAACAGCACAAGTGATTCAAACATCTGAATGTGTAGAAAATACAACCCAGTCTTTCGTAACTGAAGGGGCGTGTAAAATAGCTTAAATACCGACACCTTCTTCACCAACTTACTCACTCTTAACAGGGCTTAAGATTACATGGAAGAAATGATCAGAATTTTTGTGCTGGCCAGTGACCAGCTGCATGTTTTGTTACTACAAGAAGTTGAGCAAAATCAGGCCTGTTTAGTGTGAAATGCAGAATAGAAATCATGGTACTCAGGTTTTGACAGTATTTTTAACATTTCACTGCTGGTTTTCGTTATCACTGTTTATTCATTCATTTTCCATTATTTACTAGGGTTGCTGGTACCCGGAGCCTATCCTGGGGTTTATAGGCGGGAGGCAAGGACTCATCCTGAGCAGGGGGCCAGCCCACCGCAGGGCCCTCACTCTCACACTCACACTCACACACACACACACCTACAGTCAATTTAGAGTCCCCTACTCAGCTGACACACGTTTGTGGACTGTGGGAGAAACCCGGAGACCCCGGAGGAAACCCACGCCACCACAAGAAGAACATGCAAACTCCACACACACAAGGACAGGACCCGGATTCGAACCCCAACCCTGGTGTGAGGCAACATCGCTACCTGCTGCACCACCGTGGGACCTTCATCACAGTTTATGGAATGTAAATATCGGACACATATTGAGCACCATGAATGTGTCTGGTATTGTGATATGGTACTTCTGCCAAATCACCCACCTTCAGTGACTGTATTATTACAGAATTGTTTATACTACATGTTATCTATTTTCAATGTCTTTGTCTATTTAACACTTTTTTCATTTTTACTTATTTTTATGTATGTGTAGAACTGTTAAGATTGGAAACCAATTTTGCCATAACCTGTGCAATGAAAATAAGGCTGTCTAAGTCTAAGCCCAAGCCTAAGTGACTGCCTCAGTGATCCAGACGCCTCCTGCTCAACACCAGCACTGACATGTTTGGGGTGCAGAGCTGCCCACCCTCACGCGCTCCAGCCAGAGTCGATGGCTGAATAGCTGCTGACACAGCAGGACATCCAGCCTCCATATTCACTCCACCAATAAAGACGCGCCTCGGTAAACAGCGGCAGAACCCCGAGAGTCCCACCACAAACACGAGCCTTTCACTGAGGGGCTTCAGTGCAGGGCAGGCTGGGCACTGCGTCAACCTGAACACACACATGCTCACACACGCGCTCACAATGGCACGCACATAAACACACACACACAAACACTGACACTGCCACACACACACACACACATAGACACACACACACACACACACACACACACACACAGGGACACAGACCATCATACATAAGCACATATACACACATAATGGCACATACACAAACTGGCACATACACACACATGTTCATACTCAGACACACACACGCAAACACAAGCACACAGACACTTGTACATAGGCACCTATATGCACACACACACACACTGGCACATACACACACGTGCTCACACAAACATACACACACAAACTGGTACACACATGCAAACACAAGGACACTGACACTTGTACATAGGGAGCTATAAACACACACACAAACACACACACACACACACACACACACTGACACGTACACACCCACACACACACACTGGCACACCCACAAACACACACACTGGCACATACACACACACGTGCTCACACACTCAGCTGTCCTTGCGCGCGCGCCACACATTCCCATCCACACACCTGCTTACAGTCAGAACTGTGTGTGTGTGTGTGTGTGTGCGTGTGTGTGCTGGGGGGTAGGTAAACCGGTGTGTCGCTATGGAGCCCGCGCGAGACCCCGCTTTAATAGATGAAAGCGCGCCGCCCTCGCGCCGCCCTGCGCTTCTCAGGCGCGCGCGCAGCAAGGACAAGCACGGCACGAGACACGCTCCAAACACACCGAAGATTGGAAAAATATTTTTTTTCAAATGATTTACTAAAGCTGATGGCAAGAAGTGAATGAACGAACGAACGAACGAATGAATTAATGAATTAATGAATGAATAAATGGGCTCGCCAGGTAGAGGCCAGGTGTGCGCGCTCGCGTGCGTGTGTGTGTTAACGTGGAGGCGCTCCCTCACCTTTCACTTGGCTCTCGTACTCCGTGAGGATCTCCTTCTCCTTCTTAAACTTCGGGGTGTTCGCCATGCTTGGTCTGCTCCTCTCTGACTGAACCCTGAAACCCAGAACCTTGTCTCCAGTCCCCCTCCCACTGCCCTCCTGCCCTCCTGCCCTCCCTACAGGGACCGAGCCGGCATGCCCCCCTCAGGCTCGCCTCCAGAGAGAGTGCAGAACCGGAGCCCGAGCGGGGCGAGCTGGCATTAAAGACTGAGCGGAGGCGCTTCAGTCCCGGCGTGAAAAACCAGGCGGGCCGGCTGTCAGCATCCGTGTGGAGGTGAAAAAAGAAGCTCACGCGGTGTGTGAACACCACACGAGCAGGAGAAAAATAGGACAAAAACGCACTTCAACTATCTCTGATGAGAAGTGAGTGTGTGTGTGTGTGTGTGTGTGCGTATCCACACCTCCCACCCCGACTCCCTCACGCCACGCTCAATGGAGATGGGTGTGTGAGGGGTGTGTGTGTGAGTGAGGGGTGGGGGCGTGGCCTGTGGTAACCGGGCAGAATTGACAGCCCCCCAATCCAATGGTGGAGTCACGTGTTCACTCTGCTCGAGGAGGCCGTTGATTGGCACATACTGCCAATTACGCCTTGATTGGTTAATTGGTGTCATTAGCTGCGTTCAGTCACAACACAGAGGCGCAGCAGCCAAACCGCAGGGGCGTTCAGACTCAAAAATTAGGAACATTTACTCCATTAAAATGGTGAACGTTTACCAAAGAAATGAAAAGAAGCAGTGCTGTTGTTTGAAGGGGGCGTGCTGGGGGGCTTCCTTCCCCAAGAAACATCCATAGAGCAATAAAACGCAAAAAACGACCATGAAATGAAAACGAGAGCGTTTTGTGACCGTGTTGGTCCGTGCTGTGTTTAGATTGATGGTCATTGTTCACCACATTGGATCTAAAGCTTCAAGGCCCACCCAAACATCATGTATAGAGCTCGAGCGCCCTCTCCTGGGGCAAGACTCCAACTACAAACAAATGGAACTTCTACTGTAGGACAGTTCCATCAATTCTGCACATTTAGGACATAATTAAATCATTAAAATGTAATGAGTGGATTGCTGTGAATGGTGATAGGAACCAGACGTCTGATGAGTTCAATGCTTGTAAAAGCTGTATCACAATGGTATATGGTTATGAATGCTATAGTTTGAGAAGGTTTTAATCTGTAACCTGTTTTTAAAACCTTTTTAAGGCAGAGATGAACATACATGGCATCAAATGACAGAAAAACAAAGAAAACTTATTTCAGATTTATC
>JBBPCX010000135.1:33710841-33721433 GCA_037974365.1 Hydrocynus forskahlii | reverse complement strand
CTCCTCAGGTCGACCCAGAGAGAAAGGAACGACAATCTTTATGGGGATGAATAACAAGACAGGGCCTTAATGAACAAGATTATTGACACATAGGCCCTCTACGGCTAGCGGAGTTGGCTGCACTAAGTGTCCAGAGAGGTGCAGAGGTACATGCAAATGTAAAGAATCTCAGTGTGTGCAAAATCTTTTGCCTGGTAGTGTATATTGGTACTGTGGCACACGCCGGCCCCTGGCTGAAAGGGTTCTTTCAGCATGCACCCCAAGAGAACTGGGATAAAATCCAGCGCCTCCCCCACCCTGGTTCGCGATAAGTGGTTTAGATAATAGATGGATGGGCTGTCACTTTCACATGTCTTCAGTTTCAAAAAGACATGAAGTTCATGAAAAGTGAAATGCCACTTTTTTCCAAAACAGCGCTGAGATGTGTGAAATTGTGAGTTTTCACCGAATGACGATTCTTGTTTTTTGTCAAGTGGCCATGCTGTGCTTATGATGGACTATAATCTGCTCGTGCTCCGGCGTTGTCGAATGTGCTCTCAGCTGGGAATGCTGATTGGAAGCCTGTCATGAAGTCCCCCACAGAAAGCCTGACGAGTACCAAAACATCTCGGGTTTTGTCGTTTCTCTGACAAGTTTGATCACCCCTCCAGCTCTGTTTAAGAATGACACAAATAAACAGCTGTCCTGTTTTCAGCCCTTATCTTTAGAGTGACATCGTAAAGAAAAGAAGGAAAGACGCTCCCTGGACTTGACTTTTTCTTACCTTCACTTTTTTTTAAAAATTTTATTTATTTATTTTTTTTTATGAAGGTCTTCGTATTAATTGATGCAGCTTGGCTGAGAGGCCAGAGAAATATCGTGCAGTTGGAAAATACTTCGTTTTGGTTTTCCAATACTGAAACTGCAGGGTAATAAACTAAACAAACAAATCCATTTCCATACTTGCTCATTCTCACTCTGGCATTACCTGCCCGTCGTCCAGACAGCTGAATGATTAGAGTACTTCAGAGGAACTGATTTTCCAAAGCGCCCTCCACACAAGCTGTCTGTGAGCGCACAAAGCTATTTCAGAAAGATTTGCCACAGTGCTCCACACTAGCCTTCTTTATCAGCTTATTTGACTCCGGTTTTGCGGCTCTGGAAGTTATTTTAGAAGGTTTTCAAAAGAAGTCATTCTTTCCACTTTCTGGCGCCGTTTGAATATAAACAGTGAGACAGGGTTATGGACGTGCATTATGGGAAAGCTTTAATGGACATTTCCTTAATGAACTGGTCTGTAGGTGTATGAAATATTAAAATCATGATGCGAACAACAGTCATCTTTTTAACTAATGGGTCTTGACTGGGGCGTACGGTTCTAGGAAAAACCTTTAATTAATAATTGCAACAGAATATTGTTTATTTGTTGAATTTAACAGCCACACACATACACACACAGGGGTTCTGAGGGGTGTTTTCCAAATGACAGGACAATATAAGCATTCAGAAAAAAACTACAATTGAATTTTTTTTTTCTGTAAAATAAACATCATTTTGTAAAATGGATCGTTTACGTTTATGCCATTTAACAGACGCTCTTATCCGGAACGACGTACGTCAGTGCGTAAGTAGTCCACGTCTGTTCTTCAGTTCTTCATGCCTGTAAAGCTGTACTTAAATAAACATTTACTTTTAACCAAGTTAAGATACTCACCTTTACAAACCCCGTCAGAAGGAAAAAAGTCAGAGGTTAATACACAAGTAAGGAAAAACAGTTAAGAGGGTAAGTGCCCGAGGGTGTTTTTTTTTTTTAATATAGAGGAAAAGATGTATAAAAGATAAGAGAGGGGGGTCTGCAGGCGACGCTTGAAGACAGCGAGGGACTCCGCAGATCTGATTACAAGAGGGAGTTCGGTCCCCCAGTCGCTCCGTCAATCAGTTGTGATGCTTGTGCAGATTTTAATCGTGCAAAAACTGTTGACCGGTAGCAGCACAGTGGCACGCGTCGGCCCCGGCTGAACGGAGCGTTACTAGCTGCTGAAGCAACACATGACGTGCAGGAAGTAAGCCTTCTGGAGTTCCTTCAGCATTCATTTGATTTAGCTCCTCAGCAAATGAGACCTCTAGGATGACGGCAAGCAGTTTTCATCCAGATAACTAACGTTAGTCAGTTAGTAAATGGTGTTAGCATGTTAGTAAAACGCCTTTTTCTAGAATGTTGCCCAAATAAGCCTGGTCTTTTATCTCTGTGGCTCCAATTTAAATTGCACAGTATTCAGTATTATCTATGTACTACCGATCTTGATTATGTACGTTAACGTACTTCTAACCACCATTTGTGTTACTCGCAATTCACGTAACTGTAAGTCATTAGTATTTACGCCCCGGCGTAGCGTAGTTCATATTGCGTTTGTTTCTGTTTTTGTTGGATTTATTTAGGCTTTTTAGAGTTTTTTAGAGTCTGTGTGTCTGTGCAGTCTTAACATAAGAAATTTCCTCCAGAATCAGTAAAGTTTTCTGACTCTGATTCTGATATTTTGTAAGTGTGTAAAAGCGTCAGATCTTCAGTAATGGCAGATCCTCAAAACAGACTGTGCCTCGTTTTACAGTTGCTCTTTCTATACCACAGAAACAAAACAGCTGTTTTATACTAACCATTATAATGCAGCTGTTTTGTTCAGGGGGTCGATACAGGAATAGCCAATGGAAAAAAAAAACCCCATCATTCTAGTTAATTTTTTTCTCATAACCCACATGATGGTCAGATAATCCATACCACTTTCCTCATTTTCTCTTGAGACATCTGAAAAAAATAGAGAAAGAGCTGGTCCATTACGAAGCAACAAGCACTTGCTAATTGGGATCTTTCCATGGTCCGAGCATGTCAGTGGAAGAGCTGGCTGAAACAGGTGCTGGTGAAGAGAGCCCGTTGTATAACAAGTGCATGGTCTGTTGCCGTCTCTTTGCATCCAATTAGCTGCAAATTGTGTAAAGCCTCATCACAAAGTCCAGTATTTGGGTAGTAATTGTCACTTCTTGTTTTCCTTTCTGTACTTAGGGACCTGAAGGCATTAGGAGAGAATGGCGTCTTGAGCCATTAGGCAAAAACAAAGAAAGTTTGGCAATTAACACATTCGAAGCAAATTTAAGGCTAATTTACTCTGCCGCATTCACTTATGCATCTCTCCGCGAGCTTCTTTATCGATCATGCAGTTTTTATATAACAGATGGTACTTCATTTGCGGGCGGGGAGAAAACACGCCACCACAAAAATAACCTAAATCATATAAAAAACAAGTGGCAATGAGATAATAAATGTCATTCTATAAGACTTTTAGTTAGGGAGTGAGGAGAGGTGGCCGGATGTGTGAGGAGATGCTGAGAAGACAGAAGACAAGAAGCAGACACACAGGGAAATCCTGTCACCCATCACACACATGGCTAATGAGGAGGATCCTGTCATGTCACCCCTGCCCTGGCCGGGCATTAGGCAGGGAGCCGATTTTACACATCACTATATCCCACCTACAGCATCTTTCTAAGAGGCAAAACTTACACAAGCGGACTGAGATGAGTGTAAATACAGTGTTAGCCATGTCTGAGCTTCAGCAATGTCGCTTATTATACATAAACTATGTCCAAAAGTTTGTAGACACTTCTAATTATTAAGGTGCACCCACTGCTGAAACCTGAACTTAGGGTCTCCATGCAATATGGATAATGAAAAGACTTTGTGATCAAAACTGTTCATCAGTCTATTTTCTGAACCGCTTGTCCTTTACCCTGAAAACTCAGATCGTATTAGTAAAATCCGATTTCAGGAAGCACTGTTTGTTCTCCTACGCACTTGTGGGCGGAGGCTATCCTGAGAGTTCTCCCGGGTTCAGACTGTTTTTCTGTTTGTTTTTAAAACCTAAAATAAAATACATTTGCTCACTTTTGTTCTTTATGTTCATCTGCATGCGACGCCATTTTTTTAACCACAGTAGTGGTTGTTATTATTATAACATGTCTACAGTAACTTTGGCTCTACGTGACACAGGAACATCGAACAAAGCTCAGCATGACGTCTGACACCTCCAGCACCAACACACACCGGGGGAACTTCCATATAAGGAGCTGTTTACTTGCGTGACGACAATTTAGCATTTGTTGCGGAACCGTGCTGCTCGTGTTCTGAGAGGCTGGTGCCTGTTCTCCTGCAGAGAAACACCCAGGACATGTCACCAGTTCTACACCGGGCAACACACACCTAGGGCAAATTTACTATCTCCAAAGACGTGTATGTCTTTGGAGAGCTGGAGGAACCTGGAGAACCTGGTGGAAACCCACACAGGGAGAACATACACATTCCACACAGAAAGAACCCTCGGTTGGGAACCCAACCAAGAACCTTCTTCCTGCACCACCATGCAAATCATCCAACATTAATACACAGAATACTTTAAAACAGTGCTGTTGGCTTTCCTAAATGTATTCAGTAATCAATTCCGTTTCAATACATAAAAAAGTAGCGCGTTACAAAAGGAATACATTTCAAACTAGCTTAGAATATGTCTTGATAAAACACCTGGGGAAAAGGTGTCATATTTACTTCACGCTGCCTATTCACACTGTTCCTCACTGAAACTGGTTTACGGTTATTCTTCAAGTTATTATTCCTGTTTTATGAAAATTTCTAAAATAAGAAAACGGCTTTATTTCTACTTTAGTCCACCGCGTCTCTCCCGATAGCCTGGGCAGGACTGCCTCCTGTCTCATGAATTTTGCAAAAGTGAAAGAGTTTTTTGGCAAGAGCTTTTGACAGCAGTGGATCCTTATAAAGTGAAGTGTATTTTTTGGTTAGCATCCAATTGTAATCATTTTAATTGGAATCATAATTAGGTGCCATTTTTCACTTTTCATTTTCAAACATACTGTGTCACTTTTGATCAACTCACTAAGTGTAGAAGACTGCTGTATCCTGATAATAAAATAATATGGACTACAAAGTGGATATCTGCGCAGTTTTTCTTTGTGTTTGTGAGATCATGCCATAAAACACAAGTTCAGCCCAGCACTGATACTGAGCATATCGCTCAGAAACACATCCACGACTGAGGAGACAGTTTGATCATCCCTCAAAAGAGCTCCGATAAATAACTGAGATGAATTGCCGAGGTGGGATTGCTGAGATAAACAGTGACCGCTCTGATTTAACAGTCTACTCAGGCTATAGCAGAAACTTCAGAGTTTGTAAAGAAGCCATTTATTGAGTTCCTCTTTAAAATCTGTCGAGCAAATGTGTTCGATAGTTCATCTTTTAGAGATTATGGTCCGCTGTACTAAGGCTTTAGCATCAGTTCTGCCTGTGTATAATGTACAAAACTGGTGCGAGAGCATTAACATGCAGTTTATAGCTTGTACTTGTTTTGATACCCGAAACTGGGGTCGGCAAAACGTGGCTGGAAATACATTCTGGCAGATGTTTTTTGTTCCACTCGATTTACTGAAGTTTTAGCACCTTGCTGTGGCTGGTTTTTCTCTGGTTTTTAAAAGTAGGTGTGACCTTGCATCAGGGTCTTAAAAGATGTGTTGTTGAGGGATTTCCGTTAAACCTGCAATCAGTAAAATTGAGAAAGAGGATTGAGAAAATTGAAGTAGCTTGAAAGTTTGAACAGGTACAACTTCCATATCCCTCCAGCCCCACCTCCAAAGCTCCTCCCGGCAGAGGAGGCCACCATGCATGTACTTGTAAAGAGTTTATGCATTTTGTTTCCCAATGAATGAAACATGAATTCGATATCATATGCTCTTCACTGACTTTCGCCCAGCCATCCTTTAGCTTGAAACTAAGCAGAAATGTGACTCGGCATCAGTTTAGAGCTCCTTCCAGCTCTGAAAAGGTGCTCCGGTGTTTACCCTCGATTTAGCCTAATTCTTTCCCATTTGCTTGCTTTTCCTTGGTCCTCTTCTACGTTCTTGTCGTCGTTGAGGAGAAGGGCGGGCTGCCCACAGAGACTGACATTTTGTCAGACGTGCCCCCGGCTCTGATTGGTTTTGATTCTGTTGAGGCGGATTCATGCCAGTGAGATTACGAGCACAACCTTTCACAAAGGTGAAACGTACATTTCTGTATAGTCGTTAGCGGTCGACATTTCCTGGAGAATATGAATGTATTTTTTGATCCATCCTAAAACGAAGAAGGACAGGTATCAGTCACCAGACCAATGTAATGGAAAACAGCAGCTTGATCAAATATATCCAGCAAAATATCCACAAACTGAACTTGCTTGTTTTGTAGAAGGCTTTAAGAGCAACAAACAGAATAACACACACACAGACGCACAGGGCTTCTTCGCCAATAGCCGCATGCTGGCTGCCATAAAGTTTTGAACACATGATTCCTCACCCGCCATTTCAGGTCAAGATCATCACATAAATACTAAGATGTTGTGTGTCGGCACCTCCACTCTCTGACCATCAAACCGACCTATATATACCTGCAGTGCACTTCATGTATTTTTCACAGTCAAGAGTGAAGACAAAGTAGCACATATCAGGGTCCCTTCATGAATATTAACTGAATTTTTAAATTTGTCACCATGTGCATGTGGAGTAAATGTGTTGGGTCCAAAGCAACTATGTTAACATTATTTTTTTTTACCTGCAGTCAGTTTTGACCTAGCTTGATCTGTACTACTTACTGCAGATTATGGAAAGGTCGAGCAAATTAGCAATTTAGAGCATTCTATGGGGTGTTTCAGTCTGGGTAATATGGATTTCACTGATAGGCTTTGTGAATCTACAGCTGAGGTTAAAAGTAAATCGGCCCATCTTAACCAAATCACATTTTTGTCACAACCTGTTGGTGATGCTGTTGTTGGTGGTCCACAAATAATATAAAATCCAAATATAATCGATGTCTTGCTTGTTAACAGTAAATAAAACCATGTGGATGTAAAATAAACTCTATTTTAATGCATTTTGTTCTTTGAAAGAAGCCCATTTGTACCAGCCATCCCTACATCTGACGTCGGGTTTTTTGAATGCTGCCTTTTTAAAATGTTGCTAGTGCACACTTCATTTCTGTATTCGGAATAAGTATACTATTTAACATAATTACCCCGTAGTTTCATTTCTATTTCCAGTATTCTCTTACATCCCAGCCCTTCACTGACCTCACTAATGTACTTCTGGCTGCATGCAGTCAGATCCTGGTAGAAGAATAAAGGCTGCTACTTTAGCAAAGGGAGGGGGTCTCCCTCTTAAAACCCACAACACGCCAATATTTGTTTATGAGAATTACTACATAAGGTTTAATAGGAGCCTGCGTGAGAAGCTTGTGATGGCTGGCTGGCTTTCTGTTTCTTTTGTTTCCTGTTTGCTTTGTGGAAAGAGCTATCAGGATCAGTGATGTCATCGTGTATTCTTAGTCATATCTCATTACCTGACCGACGCAGTGAAGAGGCAAAGCGTGATCAATAGTACTGTGAAATTTGTGGATGTTTTTTTCCTCTTGTGCTGCTTTATTGTACCGCACCGTCCTCTCCAGCGAGCAGCTTGTTATCAGAGCGGCGGTGATTTGGGCCACAATAGAGGGACCGCTGTGGAGCGCGTCCTGCACCCGTGCTCCTTTATTTGTCTTCATCTTAGTGGAGCCTTTCCTCCAGCGCGGCTTCGGTAGTCACGCTGCAGTCGGCGAGTTAAATGACTTGCTAAACCACCCCACCAGTTGTCAGCTTGGGCCGGAACTCGGCACGGGGCCAAGGCGCCGCCGTTGCTGCGCTAGTTCGATACGCCGCTCTTTCAGAGGCTGACAGAAAAATGTGCAAACCGCAAGCATGTCAGGTAAAACTCAGTGGGGATGGATGGCGTGCCAGTCATGTAATCTGTCTCCAGGCCTCTGCCTCTTCCCAGCTGAGCTCTGACAGGAAAAAACATCTACAGTAAAATAAGAACGATCCCGAAACATGACTGATAAGATGTGACATTCATCAAGAAGATGTTTCGCCACGGTATCGAGCTGTCGGTATTTGGCAGTGGGCCTGGTCGACAGGTGCACACACCCCAAGAAACTGAATTTGTGCCTTTGTTTACATGACACCGGCATCCAGCATGTGTTACGTGGCTGCAGAAACATATAATAAACAACCAGCACTCAAGCCCTGGCAATCATAGATGAAGTGTAGAGTATAGGAAAGCATGCATGTATGTAAACCGGTGGTCCTCTACTCTGAACAAAACAAGATCCCACTCTGATGATCTGCCCATAGTTTGTTTCTCCTTCAGAAGCTCATTTCTATTTCCATTTCGGGGGAAGGAACAAAGGCCCCTGTGTTCCCTACATAACGCAGGGGTTTATGGCATTGAAAGCAGCCGACTGCCGCCACGCTGCCATTCCGCTTTCTTTTCTTTTCTCATCGATTCACTTTGGTATATTGAACATAGCGAGCTCTTTAATGCACGGGAGTTGTATAACACTTGAAATCCCTGCCTTATGGAGCAACGGTGAAATGTGTGCAAGTGAATATACATCACACTATGCATGGCTGTGCTATGTGGTAATATAAAATATTCCTTAAAGTCTTTGTTTTTGTTGTTTGTTTTTTTTTTATGTTGGCTGTCAGCACTTCTCTGGTTTCTATATTTCCACATTATATAAGACCGGGCCCAGCCCCACGTAGGAGCATTTCACTCTCAACAAAGTTCTACCTGCCTACTCAGTTTTGGACTTATACAGTTTATTTCCACAACCCTACACAGATACAATGTTTATAATAGTCTCACGCTGTCATTGATCCTTGGTTGCATAACACACCTGAGTGTGTGGACTTGATTTGACCACAGGCCCAAGGTTTTGTCTCTGTAAAAAAAAAAAAAAAAAGAAATCAATGTGTGTGTGTGTGTGTGTGTGTGTATAAAAAGACTCTTTTATGCTTGACAAATTCTCTTATCTTTGTCATACTGAGGAGATTAAATAAAAGACATATGAACAAATGTTTTACTGTGACAGGCTGCAAAGTACCTAAGAGACAAGGAGCCTAGATAGGCGTGAGTTGTGCCTGTTTTTACTTAAAGTGACTTTAAAGCCAGGCCATGACAGTAATGCTCCCAACTAAAATATGTACATATATTTCAGGATGTGGTGCATCCCTGGGAACAATCACTCTGGATCTGAAATATAGTATTTAAGAAATATAGCTTTCTGAAAAAAAAAGGTCTCGTGGCACAACTTGCCCCCGGTGCGGGGTGAGTTGTGCCGTTGGAGAGAATACATTGGGGTAAATGGCGCCATTGATTATTGAAGTAAAACAGTATAATTTGATCTCAGAAATTGTAATTCTATATAAAAACGAGACAAATTCAATACAAAATTGCTAATTTAAGGTTTATTCTTAGCATTATTAGCATTATTAGCATATCTCTTAATTTGTCCCTTATTGAGCCATTGCGGTTAACATTCAGATTTACAGAAGTTGAAGCTATATGCTCTAAATAAGTGCCCAGTTTTGCTTCTCTGTGAACTATCTGCATGGTGATAACTGATAATGAGCATTTCCTGGGAAAATAATTATTAATGTTCCCTATGACTTTTCCTTAATGAATGCACACTTAACCCATCCTGCTTTTTCCTCTTTGATCCAGCTGCCAGGTCCCAGGAAATGCCAGTTCACGGCATTCCATGGGACTTAGCCCGTGAAACATTGCTGCGAGTGCCTTTATGTTCTACCAGCTCCTTCTCCATATGTTCAACAAAGACTTGACTGGCAAGTCCAGTTCTTTTATATCCTGGCCTTATTTCTTTTCCAACTATCTTTTTCTTCTCCATGTATCGTTTTAACGTCATCCCGCATATGTCCATCTGCCTCGCCACCTGACGAATGGACTTCCCCTTCTCCACCTCTTTCACTGCTCTGCCCTCTAGAGGAGTGGAAGCCCTGCCTGTCTTCCTTTTATAACTCCGTGGCATGATGGTCTATTTCTATTTTTGGTCTAAAATTAAGACTGTCACATAGTTTTAGAGATAAAATGTAAGAATACAATATACAATTACAATAAAATAATATGATTAAAATATTCCTAAGTGCAGCTGAGTTGTGCCACTGGCACTATTTAACCCAGGCCCTTTGGCACAAATCACCCCAACTCCACCATTTTGGAAACAGTGCATCATCCAGCAGTTTTCGGCTAATATCATGCTAGCTGTATAGACTCATAGTGCAGGTCACCAAAGTCCTAAAACATGTGTGAAATGTTTTCAAACGTGTCTACAACTTTTCAGACACAACAATCAAAAAACTTTGATCATAAAAAAAAATATTTTAAAAGGCAAAAAACAGTTTTTTGAACTTAAATGTGTTTATCTCTCATGAAGTGAGGCTCTCTTTTTGGCAGGATGAGTAAAATGGCTGACTCTTCAAAAATGTGTGCTCACATGACCAGTTTCTTCTATGATTCCCTAGAAACAGGGGGTGGCACAAATTACCCCACTTCCCCCTAAAGGAGTTCCAACCACTCAGGATTCAGCACCACCAGTATACTGATCACCGCCCAATCATCTGGAACCATCTGCTCCTGGTTCTTCACTGGTTCAGGACTTCAGTTAGACGCTCTTTGTTCTGCTTGAATGA
>JBBPCX010000135.1:33682571-33703384 GCA_037974365.1 Hydrocynus forskahlii | reverse complement strand
GATTTAGACAGATTTGTGAACAATATTTGAGAGTAATGGGTCTATTGTGTATGTAGAAAATGTTTCAGATCTTTGAGCTCAACTCATGAAATATGGGAGCAAAAACAAAAGTGTTGCGTTTATATTTTTGTTCAGTAAATTTCAAATATATAAGATTTTATAATATTCAAATTATTTTATCGTATTATTCTTTCATGTGAATGCATTTTCAGTAAATAATCATAAGCTTCGTTTCAGCTGTTTAAAGGTCTGAACAGATTGGGGGAACACGCACTTGTGAAATTTGGTTCTGCGTTACGCTCATCTTTATACATGTTCTGCATGTTCTCCATCTGACTGCATTGGTTCAAGACGAATACACAGACCTATATACCACTAGTTTTTAATTGGGCCTCTGTAGGAAAAGCGTCATGTGACTAAAAGACATACTAAAACACTGAGACAGTACAGGATAGTCGGTATACTTTACTTGATGTGTTGTGTTCCTCCGTGCGTGCAGGATGTATGTGTTTGGAGGATGGGTGCCTGCTGAGGAGATGGAGGGCAAACCCAGCGCAGTGGGAGTGGAGTGGATATGTTCAAACTCACTGTCAGTGCTGAACCTGGGTATGTACCTCCTACATGTCTTCTGTTCTTGCATGAAGATAAAGGTCTCAGCAGGTGCTGTAGCAGTAATTAGTGATTTATGATGGGGTGGAAAGAAATGGGACGGTTCAAAAATGTAGGATAGCAATGTTACCAAGTAAACAGTGTAAAAGAACACTCAGCGTATTCTGGTTTATATTCTGGTTCACTTAGTGGTGATGTGATTCTGCTGGATGATTTTGTCCTCATTTAGAAGAGGAAAGAATTGGCTAAATTATGTTCTTTAAGTCTGATGGTTTCTCCATTATTGCACGTTTGTTAGAGAATGTACAGCGGTGAGACACAGCGTGAACTCAGACAAGTGGGAACTTTGTGTTGTTTAGGGAAGACGTGTGGTTTCTCACTGACTTTTATTTCATGCATTCTTTCCTTGTGTATTTTATTCAACATTTTCACTGGACCTCACACCCTCACACCCTCACCCCATCTTTCACCCCCTCTTTCACTCACTCCCTTCGTCACTCTTCACTCCCTCACTAAGTCCGTCCACAAGGTGGTGCTTTCACCATGTTTAGTAAGTGAAACCATGTGTTCTTGTTTAACAACCATAATTTGATTTATCATCTAATTGTTATAATTTCTCACTTCACTCTAGACACACTGACGTGGCGAAATCTGAACCCTGACAGCCGACAGCAGCAGCACCCGCCGTCAGCGCGAGAGGAGGACAGCAGGCGCTGGCCGAGGGCTCGCGCCGGTCACTGCGCTGCCACCATCGGCACACGGCTGTACATCTGGAGCGGGCGGGACGGATACAGAAAGAACTGGAACTACCAAGTCTGCTGCAAAGACCTGTGGTACCTGGAAACAGGTGAAAGCACCATAGCAAAGTCTTTTTGTGTGAAATGTATCTGTGGGCTGATTGATAGCCAGTGACAGCTAAAAAACAAACAATGGATGAATGATTGCTTAGACAGTTACATGCAAGAGAGATGAGCTTTTGGCCTGAAACTAATGTTTTTAAAGTACACTCATGGCAGGGAGAGGTACATACAGAGCAAAATAGTCCCCAGAGAAAAGGGCAAATTAGGATTATCATTTATGACCAATTTAATACTGTTCATAAGTCCCCAAAGAAAACTTGATAAAGCTGATAAAGTTTACTGTTTTTTTTTTTCGGATTTACCACTGTCCTACCAACATCATCAACATTACTTATAATATATTATACATGTAGGTTCACTGGTGGATCTACATGATAAATAAAAAGGCTATAATTCAGTGTATGCGCATGGCATTGACTCCAAAGAAAACTTCTTCTTTTTTTTTTTTTTGATTTGCTGCTATTTTTATGATTTACCATTTCTGAAATGCTTTGAATGCATTTTCTTTTACATTTGAATGACTAAGTTATGGAGACAGTTTGAAAAATCATTGAAATTACCCTGTAAAGTCAGTGTGAACAAGGTAAAAAATAAGTCTGAAGGCTTGATTTAAAACCCTGCCGTGTCTTGTGCTCTGTACAGAGAAACCGTCCACCCCTGGTGCAGTGTTTCTGGTCAAGTCCACTATCAGTATGCTGCATGTAGCCTGGCGCCCCGTTCCTGCAGCTGAGTGTTACCTGCTTCAGATTCAGTCTGTCACTCCACGTCCCGCGCCCCCCTCCAGAGGCCCTGAGCTCACAGCTGTGCCAGCTCTACCAACCAGGGATGTCGTAGTGGAGCAGCAGCCCCTGCTGCCTGCCCAGAAAAGTACGTACTGCCCAGCAAAATGTTAGACACGTCCCTTCTCATGCAATCTGAATTTTCTCATTTTTATCCTTTATATATTCTGCAACTCTCGGTTTCATGTTCATCAAAGTGACGTCCTTGGTGGGAACAGCAGGGGTGAAATTCTGATTGGACTGTTTTCTTTAAAAACTATTGTTAAAATCATGTGTGGAAGCTCTTTTGTACCAGAGGTGCTTTAAACACCTGGAGGGTTTGAATGCTGATGAGCCACTATAGAAGTTAAAGCGGGTAGTGTTTGGCACTATTTGCACATCTGGTGTTGTTTTGGTCAAAACAAACTTGCCTAGTCTTGAAATGGCCAAAAAAAAATTTTTTTTCTTGTTTTTGAATTAATTAACCAGTCAGTTTTTTTCTGAATGAATGAATGAATTCATGAATTGATTTTTATCCGAGGACCATTCATGACGTGGGTGGTAGGGGTGTGACGAGATGCTCAGCTCAGCAGACAGTACATGAAATTGTGTTCACAAGAACGAGACAAGATAAACAAACAAGCAATCAATCAATCATTTAATTATTTAATTCATTAATTAAGTTTTGTTTGGAGACCACTCATGACATGCGGGTGGGTACCAAAAACAGTTATATGTCGTTTTTACTGTTCCATTTTCCAACCTTTCTTTAACCCTCACAATTAACTGGGCTGTTTTTGTTCATTTGCGTTTGAAACTGATGTATGTAAATGAGCTCTGTTCTGATTGGCTACCCTGTATTGTACTTACATTTGAAACCTCCTTTTAACTTCAGTGTGACTGGAGGGGCTGAACTGCTATAGGATGGATAAGCAGTTATATGCAAATACACTGTTTTTGCACATGAAAGAGAATGGAAAGTCACTGCCACTTAGTTTCCATGTAAAAAAGGTCTATTCTGAATGCAAAGAACATCCATTCCTTGTTATGGGGCCGTGAAGATGCTGAACTATGTCATTTGTATTCTAATTATATTGTTTATTATTACTATACTGCTGAAAATGATAGTAAACATGCTTATTTGTTTTAAATTCATCTCCAAACCATTGATGGGCAGTGCATAAAATTACATTGGGAATTTTCTCCACAATATATGATTACTTTTAGCCTCTGCAAGGTTTCGTCATCTGGTGTGATAAAATCCTACCTGGAGAAAAACACTGAAGCAGGAAACAGTTCCACCTGCAGGCTCTTTCAGGAGCGTCTCAAATACTGTAACGTCTTTCCCCTCCAGCTCGAGACGGAGACAGAGTGTGTGGCGGGAAGGAGAGCTTGACATCACAGGTCAGAGCTCCTCTGCACGTTACACTTTATTTCACAGCAAGACCATATTAGAACAGGAATGGAGAAAGAGTGAGATCATAAAAAGGATTTTGGATTATTATTTAAGATCAGTTTAATACTGTTCATAAGTCCTGCATAATCAGCTTCTTAAAGATAGTTGAGACACATGAAGTGATGGAGCTTTATGTACTAACTGCCTATAAACTGATATAATGTTTACAGCATGAATGTTTTTTGAGGAAGCTTTTGTAACCCCTCAGAAGAAGCCTCCTGCCGATGGTGCGGTGTGTGGGGCCACGGAGGAGCGGAACAGAGGAAACTTCAAACCAGAGCCTAGTGAGATGCTGCTCTGATTCATCCCGAATTGTTATTTCTATTGTTATTGTTATGTTTTTAAGGAGGAAATAATGAGCAATTGAGGAAAATCAAATTTTTAAAAACTTGTCGATAAATGAGCTTTACAGTTTGATATTCAGCATGTCTGAATCTTGGGCACTTTCATTTGTGTGAGGGAGAAATACAAAGCCTTACCCATGATGGCTAAACCTGGTTTGTACTATGCAGATATTTTAAATATTAATATTTAAAGAATTAAACTTACTAGGCTACTGCAATATGAAATTCACTCACACTGTGTGTGTGTGTGTGTGTGTGTGTGCGCGCGCGTGCAAATTGCTAATTAACAAATTTGTAACAAATGGAATCATTCATAGTCCAGAACACTAAGGAATGCAAAAGGAACATGGTTAATAATGCTATTAACCATATTAATCAACATGATTTTCACCGTTTCCTTGTTCAGCTGTGCCACATGTTTCTATAGAAGCTGTGATTGCAGCCTTTGGTTCATGTCGCTGCATCTGGGCTGTGCAGTGTTCCATAGAAATATTATTGAGTGTATATTTAAATAGACATAAATCCAGTAAATCTCACATCACATAAATTTGGAGCATTTTCCAGTGTCACACTCAAAATAAAGGTATTATTCAGTTACTGGTCATGATAAAGCTAAATAGCTTTCATTTTTGTTTACTTTTATTTTCTGAACACGTAATTGTATGCCTAATGTCCACGGTGGAAGTGAATGAGCGTAATGATGTATTCTTGAGAGCAGCCAGGTAAAAGTTGTGCTCGAACCCTCATGCTTTTTCATTTGCTTAATCCACAGAACAAGACAATCTGCCCAGCCCTTCTCAACAGGTATAAACATCCGCTTCTTTCAAGAGTGTTTGTGTGAGTGCTTGTAACTGCGGTCCTTACTGAACCTGTTTTTGATTGTTCTGTGTCCTGCAGTGTGAGAGTGCTCAAGAATCCACCTGGTTTGATGTGGGTGTATTTAAAACGCTCTTCTATGAGGTTACACACTATTATCTGCCCTCTGAGGCTTCCATCACCAACCGGACCTCCAGTGATCGCGAGGTCAGTCTGGGTTACCTCGCCTCCGAATGGCAAAGAGTATGAGACTGCTAGTGTTCTCAGCGCGGTCCTGTCTCCTCTCTAGTGGAAGATGCCCGGGGTTCACAGTTTCGAGGGGCGGGAGACGCAGGCGCTGGCGTCCGGCATTTGCTATCGCTTTAGGCTGGCAGGCCTGAACAGCCGGGGTCAAGGGGACTTCAGTCCAGTCAGCGAGTTCAAAACCTGCCAGCCTGGGTTCCCTGGAGCTCCTTCTGCTGTCAAAATCACCAAGGTACTTTTTTTTAGCTTTGATTCTGTATTTATGATTGTGTAATTGTTAATATATTAGCTAGCAGTAACTTGGTTAAAAGCAGCTGTTGATTTGAGTCTAGCTTTACAGGTGTGAGAAGAGATGTGGACTGTTTAAGCACTGATGTACGTCTGCTAAATGCCATAAACGTAAAGGTATTTATTTATGATGTATTAATTTAAAAAGCTGCCATTTCGTCCCTGTCCGAAGAAAAACTTGTCACTTCATTACTTTTGTTTTTTATTTTTAACTAAGGCCGTCTGCTCTTTACGTTGTCTGAACATATTAGAAATTAATAGAGCAACAGTAGTTGCTCATTTAAAGAAAATTATATATGATTACACACAAGTTAACCTTTTAAACCCCATTGCTTTTTTGTGAAATTCACTAATACACGTAACGTAATTTAAACAGTACATGAGGCAGTCAGGTAACAGGAGCCATTTGTTCTGGAGATTTTAGGCCTTTCATTTATTTTTTCGCTGCACTACTCAGATGTCATCATTTAATATCTAAATACTAAATGAATTTGATATCTTCATAAGTTCAGCATTTTTAAAAATAAGAATGTACCAAATTTAAGTTTTGCATGGACAAACTATCAAAAAGGTTTTAAGCTCTGATTCTGTGGTCAATAGCATATCAAAATGTTCAATATTTTGTGTTCTAAAATACCTGTTTCAGGCTTCGGACTCGGTACACATCGCCTGGGAGTCGCCGACGTCTCCCTCAGGGAAGATCCTGGAATATTCCTTGTATCTGGCAGTACGGCGGTCTCGCAGCAGTAGCGTGGAGAAACCTGGAGAACTGGCCTTTATACATATCTACCGCGGAACCAAAACCTCCTGTATCGTCAGTGCAGCACAGCTGAGTAACGCCCACATCGACTGCTCAGCACGGCCCGCGGTCGTCTTCCGCATCGCTGCCAAGAACGAACAGGGTTACGGCCCGGCCACTCAGATTCGCTGGCTACAAGGTGTGTGGGTGTGTGTGAGGGAGAAGACATAAACAGATCTGGAGTTGCTTCCTTATTTCTATGATAAAGCTTGTTTGGCTGCATGATAAGCAGACAATTTCTGAACAAAACGGAATAAATGATGGTAGCAATTATAGCAAAGGTGACGTAGTGGTTAGGGCATGGGTTCAAATCCCAACACTGTTAGTGAGGAATTAGCTGTGGTGGCGAGAGGTTGTGGGATCGATGCTAAAGTTTGGGGCAATTGGTGGCCTAGTGGTTAGGTAGTTGCCCCTGCAATCAGAAGGTTGTGGGTTCGTATCCTTGGACTGCTAGTGGCACTATTGAGGTTCCTTTGAGCAAGATACCGTCCCCACACACTGCTCCCCGGGTGCCCCTCGTTGGTGGCAGCCGCCTGCTTCACTTGGTGAATGGGTTAAATGCAGAGAAAGAATTTCACACAGTTCACACTGTGTGCTGTGGTGTGTTCACGCCTGACTATAAGGGGCCACTTAACTTTTTTTTAAAGAACATTTTTATCCATTTATGAACTAGATGTTTAGGGTTTTCTTCAAACTAACTTGAGTCTTTGCTCCACAGATACCAGTAAATACAAGTCCTCAACATCTCAGGCAGACTCCAGCCCTACAACCATTGAGGCTGACACCATGGATAGGTAATTTCTCTTTAGCCTAAAAGTGCTTTTTAGGGTGTCAGATATTAAATAAAGTATCTCTTTTCATCTCAATAGCGTCTGAACCTGAAGTTAAATTTATGTTCTGTATTTGGTTCTTTTAGCTCATGAAGGCTGCAGAGGAGCTTTTCTCAAGTCAACCGTGATGAACGTGTTTATATGGGAGCCACAAAGTGTCTTTATTTTTTATTCCTCCTTAATCTGTAAGGAAAGCAATGCCTTTTGTACTTAATGTATTTCCTGTTACTTGGAATTGCTGTAAATGTACATTTCTTAACTTATTTTTTAACTAATTCTGTACATAATTGTATGTAAAGTTGTTTTCTGACAGTTACTATCTATCTTTGTGAAATGTGACAAATCACTATTTGCCCCTGAACCCTTTGGAGGGTTCACTGAATTTGTGTTGGTTCTTGTTGAAATGTGTATTCGCTGTTTTTCTTCCAACAATTCGATGGAGGGTAATTGATTGCTGTGTAGACAAACTCAAACATTGATCACCATTCAGCTGAATCCAGGCTGAAAATGGGAGCTTTGTGCCTCATTGTGAAAGAGCAGAATAACTCATTTGAAGTATTTAGTCATTTCATCAGAAGATGTAAATGGACGCTACATCTCTTTGTTATGTAAGATTTGCAGTGTTGATCATTTCCGCTCATGGACCCTATTCTGCCTGCCAGACTCCAAAAGGAATCCGTAACTCTCGCCAAGTTCAGTTCTTCGCTCTTTTCTGCCTCCAATGCAGTGACCATCAGATTAGTCATCCCCTAAACTGATCTGAAATGGTCAAATAAAGATGGAACAATTTGTTCAATAAAATCTACACACATTTCAATGAAGGAAAGACTGCCTGTCACCGAAACTCTCACCTAAGATAGCCCACCTCTTGCACCGTCAGCCTCCTGACAGGGGACAGGGCATGGGCATGATGAGATGTCAAGGTGCACCTTGGCCTGGAGACACACTATATGGACAAAAGTACTGGGACACTCCTGTTTTTCAGGGTTTGGGCTAGACCTCTTACTTCCAATGAAGGATAATCTTAATGGTTCAGCAGACCAGGACATTTTGAACATCACCATGCTTCCAACTTTGTGGACCCAGTTTTGGGGAAGAACCATTTCTATTCCAGCATGACTGTGCCCCAGTGCTGTTATAGATGCAAAGCTCTTATAACTCCATATTAAAGTCTATGGATTTGAGTGCAATGTCACTGAAGTCCCTGTTGGTGTAATAGTCAGGTGTCCCCATACTTTTGTCCTTATAATGTATCAAATGGGTTTCCATGCTTTGCTGACTATAACCTGTGATGGTAGAAACTTTCAGTCACTGTCATAAGATTCACACACTATTCCTTTACCAGTATTGAACATGTCCTGCTATCAGTAGCGGCAGGAGACTGAACAGCAGGACTGAGGGAGGGCTACTAAATTCAGCTGCTTCCAATCTAATTAGCATAATATGATAAATATTTAATGACTGACATATAGTTATGGTCATTTAATTTTATGAGCCATATTTTTTAGTACACTGAAGTTTTGGGCACTTCTCACATTCCATCAATAGAAAGGAGGTCTGGTGCTGATAATGCAGATCAGTGGGCAAAAAGTGTCAAAGGTTTTCTTCAAAAAATGGCCAGCAAATAGTCCAAATATCAAATTAAACTATGTTGGAAATAAAAAAAATCAGTAACTCCTGGAGAGCTAATAGGCCAACTATGCCTAATTCAGAAAGCTGGAAACAGCCTGATGAAGATTGTTCATTAGTGAAGTCCATGCATCAGAGAATTGAGGCCTGAGAATGAGCGACCAAGTACTAATTCTGATGTTTTTGTAGATGAGTCTGTAATTGTTTCCACTAAATTGAGTCATTCCATCAAAAACTGCTGTCTTGTCATGTTTGCTATTAAGTAAAAAAGTTGTGTGCATCCTCCAAGTGTGATGATTCCATCATTTTTGTAGGGTGAATAAGATCAGTTGTTTTAGATTCAGTAAAATTGAGTAGATTGCACAGAAATATCAAGAGAAAGACTTTTACATACTTAGAGAGAATGAATCATAAATTTGTTTTTTTCTGAAACTATCATAGATATGTCAATACGTACCATATGGAAACTTTTTTTGAAGAAACATTAGGTGTGTTTACTTAGGTTTACTGTGAAATGCTAAAATGAAATCATTGTATTTATACTTTCTAAACGTATTTTTAAATGTGGTACCGTTTTTCCAACATCTCAAACCCTAGAAAAACCACCACCACTGTGCGTATCTTGAGGCTTGGATGTTACGTTTTTGTCTTACTTCCCACCTCTAAATAATGCCACTCACTTGGTCCCATGTATGGCAGCAATATGTTGCTTTTAAATTATGATAATTTCCATATCCAAGTAACCAAAATCTAAGAGCATTGGAAGTTTTAAGAACAGAAAAAAAAATGATACAAAGCATCATTTGACAGTCATTGAAGCTACGGCATGTCTTCATGTTTTTATTCTAAGTATTAACATGAAATTGACAATTGACATTAAGTTATTTATCTTGATTCAAATAGAAATCAAATGAGAATCCCTTTATTGTACGTATGCAAGTTCACTTGAGCCCCCCCCACCCTCACCCCATTATCCCCACGCCCCCAAACTTTAAAAACTCCTAACAAATAAAAGGGACAGAAAATTCACAAAAACTGATGCCAGCCTTCACGCAGAGGACATAAACCTCATAGACTGATTAAAATGAATACATTTTATAATGGTAACAAATGACTACCATGTAAATTACAGACACTAAGAAAAATTTACAAATTCAGGCTCTCTGCCAGCAGGTGGTCCTCTCCCTGCTTTTCATTAACCATCGTCTCTTCATCTTCGAAAGCTGCCTGCAAGTCTTCTCAAGGCAAGAGACCAACCTGTCCTTCGGACAGATCAGAGGCTGCACGTTCTAGAGCCGAAGCAGGTCATGAGAACTGGATCTGCTGAACACCAGGGAGCTGAAGGAGAGAGAGAGAGAGAGAGAGAGAGAGAGAGAGAGAGAGAAAAAATACAACCGTTACTTTGTCATCCAAGTTCCCTGCAGCTCTTCCGAGAAACAGCCAAATTAAACAGCTGCGAGTTGTAATCAACTAACAAGTTATTAAAAGTGAACGACTAGTCAGACCCTTTAGATTATTTGTATTTGAATTCCAACAGACCACTGAATAAGTGAATCTTAAATAAACAGACATGTTTTAATAATCATATTTTATAACAGTTGCAAGTAGCAATAAACAAAGTAACTAAAAGCAAATAGACATAACCCATCATAAACATGCTTGTTTTGCCCTTTTGATTATTTGTATTTGAATTCTAACAGACTACTGCACACGCCTGAATGTTAAAGAAACAATTAAAATAATGTTTTTACTTATCTTCATATTTAATTCAGCAGCTGCAATTTGCAATAAACTACAGGTTATTAAAGGTGAATGACTACTTAGACATAAGCTATCACACTCATATTGCCCTTTACTCATTGGTGTTCTAACAGACCACAGTCTGTCTTCTGAACTGTTTGAATGTTTACTAAAAGTTACTATATATTTTTTACTAATCTTTATATTTTAACACGCTTAACATCTATGAGTGTTGCACAAATGTGAACTACAAACTCCAAGGAGATGGTTCCCAAACTCAGCCCTGAAGACTCCCCATTCTTCCCAATGTAGTGCTTGTCTTTGCTCTCGTCAATGGTCTGATCAGTTCACTCAGGTCTGCTGAGAGCACTGAAAACTGTGCAAGAGAGGGGGCCTACAGAACCAGGTTTGTCAAACACCGCCCCTACATAAGGTCTGATTCTCTGCATTCAAACAGCTATCCTTCACAAGCTGATGGCTCATGATGTAGGACTTTAAAGTTCATCTCTACATGTGCTCACCTGTTGGTATGATGTCGTGTACACCATGACATTCTGCTGTTGGCCATCAGGTGAAATTAAGCCTGATCCTAACTGATTTGCTGCGAGACAAAAAAAAGTGAAGAGTCAGCTTGGCGTACTCTGAAGCACCAATAACCAACCCTAATTTTATTATGTTTCATTTTTGATGCCAAAAATTAGAAAAGAAGTATTGCACAACAGACTATCAATAACAGAACACACACTGAAAGCCAAATATACACATTGGTCAAGATCCAGAATCGATTACTTACAGAAACTGTCGTCTGCAAGATCCTCTCCCAGGCCTTCTGCAACCGCCACTGCACCAATGCCCTTCTCTCCCTTCATTGCCTAAGAAAAAAAAAAAAAAAGACATTTAATTTCACTCCTTCCCGCCGCACCCCTCCACTCTTCAAAAGAACATCATCTGGCACTGCCATCCCTCCACACACGGTAAACCCAGTCCAGACCGGTCTTATTCGGGGTTCTGCTGGTGGAATGAGCTGCCTAAGACGACCAGAGCAGCAGAATTCCTTTCTTTCTTCAAAATCCTCTCGAAGACTTTTCTACTCATTCTCCAGATGAACTATCGACCCTAAAATCACACCAGCTCATCTGTCTGAATAAGCTCATCTTCTCACTCTACTCCCTACTTAAAGATTCAGCACTTAGAACTCTCCTCTGGTTCTCACACTGTCCTGAAATAAGTGTTTCCTCAAATAGTTGCTTTGGATAAAAGTGTCTGCAAAATGAATGAATAAACGTACGTATCTGACCCATACCTCTCTGAATTTCTGCAGGTAGAGCTTCAGAGGCTCCACATACATGTCGAAGCCAAGAGTGGACATGGCAAACAGGATGTCCTCTCCGTTGATGGTTTTGCGTTTCTCCTGATGACATCGCTCACTGGCTTCTGATGTTATGAAGCTGATGAACTCGCTCACACATTCCTGTACACATTCTTTGGCGTCTTTTGCTATCTGAAATGAGGAATTTCATATATGAAAAACGCTTATGATGTCAGTCCCAGATAAATGTGTGTCTGAGAGAGTGATGAGGTACACAAACCTTTCCAGTTTGTGGGATGGCGTTTTTCATGATGCGCGCTACATTGGCAATCGGGAGATAAATGTCCTGCTCTCTCAGATTGTCTTTGCAACCATTACCATCTTCATGGTCATGAAGGCTTTCTTCACCATCATCTACACAGCGGGAAAAAAAACGATACAGTATTGTAATAAACTACATTACTACAGGCCTTTCTAAGCATTTACTGGATATGGCCCATAACTAAGGGGAGTTCTACTGATTTACATATCTGTATAAGTAAATGGTAAAGGTTTGGTTTATTTTGGTTTGAGATTTAGTTTATGGTTATTATCAGTTTTAGAGAAACATCCCAAGCATGAATTTTTCACTGCAGTAGTAAAGAGGCCGTCTGAAGTTTATTGTCTCTAAAAGGTTACAAATACATTGTCTGATGCCTGAAATGATTCATTTACAATACTTTTGAAAAATCTTTGACCTAAATTGCTCTTTTAAAAGTCTAATCACTTGGGCAAAGTAGAACCCACATATGTTTCCAGATTTGCCACTATTTGACCAACATTACATATGAAACTTAGAGGACACATCTAGGTTCACCTAGTTATCTTATATAATGGCTTATTTTAGTGTTGTAAACACTGCGACCCCTTGCTCCATTCACCACCACTGTAAAGAATTTCCTTAATAGAACACAGACCAGCTGCACACTTAATGCATGTATTAGTTACATCTACTGTTTTCCTAAGTATATGTAGTAAAGGTATTTCTTACCGTCTTGAGCCTGTAGAACATAGTGTCCTCCGGTCATGTATTCGCTCGTAATACCTAACTGAGAGGTATCGGTGGTGGTACTGTCTCCATCCATCTAAACACAGAAAAGACAGACACAATAACTTTATACATAGGTATGGTTGCACAATATACAATCTACTAATTATGATCACAGTGTCGGTCTCTGCAATACTGATATTGCAAAAGGCTGCAATATGCAAATGAGCCTCTAACAGTGTTTCTGACAGGGTGACCAATCACACCTCCAGGCGAGCTACTGTGTGTTCTGATGAAACAAAGTCTTCATGTAATCCAACAGTTAAAGGTTTGGTGAATGGGTGCATGAATAGACAGGGCTAAACTGCTAAGGAGATATATTTAAATACGTTAGGTTTCTGGATGGGGGAGTGAATGCACGATTTGAAACAATATTTAGACTAAGCCTTTATAATTCCAGAAGAGACGATATGGGCCCTTTTATATCTGGAAGGAATCACATTTGCAACATCCAGCAGTGAAATCGCAATACTGAAACATTGTGTGTGTGCGCATATATATATATATAAATAATGTTGTAATATATGTTTTAATAAATTATTAAATTAACGTTTCTGTTAAGTTATTCCGTATGCCGTGTTTGGGTTGAAAACGCGCCTATTTCAGAGCTGAAAGCTGAACTTCCCTTTCCACCTTAAATATACAGCTTTTACATTACGTCGCAGCTGAGAGTTGACCCGTTCCTGCAGGGAGATTTAAGGTGGAACGGCCTTATTGCAATAAGAGGCTAATACAACTTCGCCATAGGGTAGCTAGCTTGACGGCTAATTAGCAGGGAAAAATTAGAAAATAAGCAGTAACTAATTGGTTAAACGACACATCATTTCACGACATTAATAAATGTGTATATGTAGCCGCGTTCACCCAACATTCAAACATTTAAATTCCGGTTTGTGGCGTGTTTTCATGCGAGTAAGGTAACGTTAGCACGGTAGCTACGTTGGAAGACGCGGTTGTTTTGATTCGTGCCGCGTTGGAAAAAAATACAAAAATAACGAGAATTTACGTACCGGCTAAAAATGTACAATATTGGGAATCTAATTTTAATCCTCGTTCGTGCCATTTTGGACTCAAACAGGTGATTTAAGTGGCCTGTTGTTGTAAAAATAAGACTGTTTGCGCGCCAGGGCCGAAGCTGAGCTTCAGTGTCCAACAAAGAAATCCTTCAGTCAGGGCTCCGGAGAGGGCCCGAAGCTCATCCCGAGACACAAGCCCCAAACTCGGCCAGCAATTAACCATTTTCCCCGCCACACTTCCTGCTTTCAATCGCTCCCTCGCAGAGACAACAAGTGAAAAATCAGCCCGGCACGGACATTTTCATTCGAGCTAACGAGAAATCGGTTAGCAATCATTGGCCGGAGTCAGATACAAACCTGCAATGAAGCCCTGGTTGGTTACCTTCTCCAGACGGCCGTGTGGTTGGACAGAAAATGGCTGCGAAAGAACCAGTCCCAGCGCGGAGCTGCCCGTCCGGCATGCGCCGCCTCCCCCCGCCGCTAGAGGGGAGAGAGAGAAAGAGACACCCGGGCCGGCCCGGCTCTCCCCCCCTCAATCTACACATACGCCAATACACTACATGTCCAAAAGTATTGGGACGCCTGCCCATCACACCAACAGGGACTTTAATGACATTGCATTCAAATTCATACACTATATGGTAAAAAGTATTGGGACGCCTGGCCATCACACCAACAGGGACTTTACTGACATTGCATTCAAAAACATGCACTGCACTGACAAATGTATTGGGACGCCTGGCCATCACACCAGCAGGAACTTTAACGACATTGCATTTAAATACGTGCAGTATATGACCAAAAGTATTGGGACGACTAACCATCACACAAACCGGGACTTTAATGACATATCATTCAAATACATACACTATATGACCAAAAGTATTGGGACGCCTGACCATTATGCAAGCAGGGATTCAAACAGTTTGCATTCAAATAGTTTCATAATCTAATGGTTTAATAGTGATGCTGTTACAGTAACAGATAATGTCTAAGATTAAATGAACAAGTACTTATTTATTATATACTCCCTAAATGTTTAAGATTTTTCTTGAAATTAAATTTTATTTAAAATATTTAAATCGCTTCCACTGGCAGAGTGGCCACTAGTAGGCCTGCAGTTAAAAGTATCCCATATTAAAATGAACCCAGATCTTCCTATAGTATATGGAAAAGAAACTATATTAGACCATTTTAAAATTTGCTCTGACCAAATTATAGGCATTAAAATAATGGCTCTGCTTGGAGTGAATTGATTTATTGGTCTGTGGAAACTAATCTGCAAAAACAGCCCATTCTGAATGAACTGTTTTGGTCATGCCATGAAAACCAGCTCATTTACATTTAGCCACCAGTTCAGCCTTCAGGCATTTAGTCTGGCCCATTTACACAATAAGTGTTTCAGCCTGCTTTCTGAACGGCACACACTACTGTGTCTTCTGCTCGAATAGAAACGTCTCCCATCTTCTGCAGGACTGGGACAGCTGTTTGGAGGACACCATCTCTTTTTCCTTCTATCCTCTCCATCTTCCTCTCCCACAACAGGAGGGCATCACAGAAAACGGTTTGTATGCCATGGGTGAGGAATTATCATCGGAATAAGATTTTATTGATCCCGAAGGAAACTGCTTATGTTACGACTGCACAGACCCACAGATACAAGAACAATATGAAGTTAAAAATAAAAGTAATCTGCAGAAATATACTATAGATACATTAATTACTATAGATGATTTACTAGTGATTTACTAAACATTAATAGTGGTTTGAATCCAGTATTGTACGTAATACGTTTACAGCATTTGGCAGATGCTCTTATCCAGAGCGAATGTTCTTCATACCTGTAAAGCTATCCTAAAATCAGCATCTGCTTTTAATCAAGTTACTGCTTACTAAGAGGCACACCTTAACAAACCCTGTTAAAGAGGGAAAAAAAACAAGTAATAGAGATCAGTGGTATTGCCATAAGTAGTGATATTTCACATAATAATAAAGATATTACACATAATGTAATGATCTAGCACCCATTAAGAAACCACCCATGATCTGGCAACGTGGTAAAACTATTGCACATAAGTGCAACTGGATCAGGAGTACAAAGCAGTAACTTTTGATGTTTTCGGACGCAGCCCAGGATTTCTTTTGATGGATGCACTCTGCGCTGCTTGCTGAGACCTTTTAGTCTAGTTAACTTTTCTTTAAAGGTCCATTATAAGTTATAATTGGCCTCAGAAAGGCTGGGACTAATGAAGCCATGGTGTGTCTAGTTTGACTGATCACAACTCTCAGAAAAAAAACCTGTTGAGTATTTAAATTGGTATCGAGTATCTAAATATTTAAGTTAATTTACTGCTCAGATGAATATACCAAATAGAAGAACTCAGGGCAAATGCTTTTTTACCCAACAGCACAGAGAGTGACAATAGTTTAAATGGGATACAAATGGGAGATTCTGCTTTCCTTGGGGTGGGGGGAGGGGACTGAAAATGTTGAGCCCCTTTATTAGGAACACCCATATTTTGACCATTTCAAATTAGGCCCTGTTTAAATCATCCCAATCCATGTGGTGTCCAGCAATATCTAATAGACTTGCTTGTGTGGTTTCTGATCTTGTGCGACACACTATAATCTACACATGGTAGTAGCGCAGAGTTTTGTCTGAAACTTTTGTTGCTATTTTATTGTATTTAGGTTTATTGCATTAACACTCATCCATTTTCCTGAGCTATTTTGCACTACTGCTCTGGTGATACAGCTCTCTGAATCTAAATCTTTACACACAGTGAAGTCAGCCTTACTCTGTTATTTGTTACACTAATGTCCTTGTCTTATCTTATCTGATCTGATTTTGTCTTACTATTTTTTAAAGGCAGTCAGTGAGTGCAGAGGAACTGATTACATCACTACATCAGCATTTAGATGCAACATCACTTACATAACTTCAACCATCATGTTCACCTCATTGCAAGCTGTTAGAGCAACATAGAGTAGAATAAAACAGACTCATTTTCAGTCTTTTTTTTAGAGCTGTGTGGAAGGCGCTGGTGTGGCATAATGCAGCCCTACAGATTCCGTACAGCACAGAACACAAATTCAGGCCAGTAAAGAATACTAATGAAGAAAATCAACAAGGAGGAAGGTAATTACCCTCAACATTACAACCCCAGAAAGGAAAATGATTAAGAAAATGATTATGTAAATGAGTAATTAAGAAGTAAGCGGTTAATTAATAAAGGCAATTAGCGAAAGCATGATGGCAGTAATGCAAATGATCTCAACATGCTGTGAGACATAACCCCAGGCCTGTGACATCCTAAGGTTTATTGACCAGTAACCACAGAGAAAACGGCACAAAATAACATATTGAATAATACAGTCAAGAAAGGAGGCCTGGACTCATCAGCGGGTGCTGGTCATCTAAAAGGTAAATAAGGACAAATAGATATAGAGGCACAATAATTTTGAATATGCCAGAAAAAGAAAGGTGAGTACTAACAAGCCTCTATTGTAATACAGGCTTGGATATCAGATATACATTTTATACATTATTCTTTTTACATTATATACATTACAATCATCTGCCCATTTTCCAAAGTCTCCGGACTGGTAATTTTTTGTTACTGTGCCTTTAAGACTGAAATATGTAAATGGACAATGTGGACGTGAGGAGTGAAGGGTGCATTTTTTAATTTGAATAAACGAAACAGATAAGAATTTTTACTTATCTTTAGTTAGAAAATGTGCCTTGCGTGCTGGGCTCTGATTATTCTGCCTCCCTGTAAAGGTAGTTTTCTTTAGGCCAGAGTCCAGATATCCCTGGTCAAACTCACTCGTTAAATCTGGAAATGACAGAAAAGTTGAGCAGTGAAACTGTGCTGGACACCAAACCTCAAGGCTCAGAACCGAAGAAGCCTGCTAGCTGCTACGTAACACATGACTCGTGTGTGTATGTGTGTTAGTGTATGTTCACGTGTGTATGTGTGTGTGTGCACATGTGGATATGTGTGTGTGCGTGTGTGTGTGCATGTGTGTGTGACTATGTGTGTTTGTGTAACACATGACCCGTGTGTGTATGTGTGTACATATGGGTATGTGTGTTTGTTTATGTGTGTTCGTGTATGTTCATGTGTTCATGTGTGTGTGCACATGTGGATATATGTGTGTGTGTGTGTGTGTGTGTACATATGGGTATGTGTGTTTGTTTATGTGTGTTCGTGTATGTTCCTGTGTTCATGTGTGTGTGCACATGTGGATATATGTGTGTGTGTGTGTGTGTGTGTGTGTACATATGAGTATGTGTGTTTGTTTATGTGTGTTCGTGTATGTTCATGTGTTCATGTGTGTGTGCACATGTGGATATATGTGTGTGTGTGTGTGTGTGTGTGTGTGTACATATGGGTATGTGTGTTTGTTTACGTGTGTTTGTGTATGTTCCTGTGATTGTGTGTGTGCACATGTGGATGTGTGTGTGTGTCTGAGTATGTGTGTTTGTGTAACACATGACACGTGTGTATGTGTGTCCGTGTCTGTGCGTCTGTGTGTGTGTGTGTGTGTCTGTACGTGTGTGTACATATAGGTATGTGTGTGTGTGTACACATGTGTATGTGTGTGTGTACGTAAGTGTGTGTATGCATATGTGTTTGTGACATGTTTGTATGTGTTTGTGTACGTGTGTGTGTGTATGTATGTGTGTGTATGTGTGTGTTCGTACATGCCTGCAGAACAAACACCAAGGCCACTACTGAACATGAAGTGAACCCATAAAGTCCTGCTCCTGCTGGTTGCTATGGTTACGACCCACCGGTCACCAGAAGCAGAGTGATGGGCCAGCAAGAGCAAGGTCACTGTTTCTTTCTCTCTCTTCTCTTTTGTGTTTCAGTCTGTTCAGCTCTCCCTGAACTGTTCTCTCTTTCTGTCTCTCTGTCTCTGTCTCTCTCTCTCTCTCTCTCTCTCTCTCTCTTTCTCTTTCTCTCCCCCCTCTATCTCTCACTGTCCCTTTCTCTCTCTCTCTTTCTCTCTCTGTTATCGCCTCCTTCTTATACTCCTTTCATGCTGCTTGACAGCTTTCACCAGTCAGCCTTGAAGCTCACAGCACGGGGTGCAGATATGAAAGCTTGCACTTTTCTGCAGGACATCATGCTAGTGTTAACATTTAGTGTCTGTGCACAGATCTGCAATCCATCTTCCGTCCATCTGGCTAATGTATAAATATGCTGCAATATACTGTTTCATAAAGCAAAGCCAGTGGCCTTTACTGCAGCCTGCATGGGGAACGTGTACATATTAGGCAATGTTAGTGATCACTGACGTTTGTAAAAGAACACAAAAACTATTAGACCATCTGTGACAATTACATCTAAAGTTATTTAGATAAGAAGTTTAATAAGTAAAAGGGACTCTGACTTTTGCACAGTGCTGTGAGTAGGGAAGACCTGATAGCTGAGTATATCACAAAGCGAAGTGAAGCCACTTGGCTACTCAGTATTGATACTTCCTCTGTGTTTTGTAAAATAAATGTTTGTCTATGTAGACGATGTAAACATAGTTGCAAAGAATCAGTGACAAACCACGAATATTATGGCTAGGACTTCACTCTGGTCCATAAATACCAAAGTAGGGTCCAAAAATGGGCTAATTTCCCAATAGGCTTGTAGTAGTATGTTAATGCAAAGTCTGTAAAATCAGCCTGTAAAAGTTATTCCATACATTTTATTTGTAACAGACATTTGTATACATTTGTAGCACTTTTACAGTGACTCCGTCTGTAAAGAGTCGTGACCTACAGCTGCTGCCGTTTACCACTGAAATGAATTCAGTGGTTCGGCTGCCACTCGTATTCAGAGTCAGTGACGTATCTAGAACTTCCAGAAGGACTGCCGTGGTCCCACTCGTTGGAAAGAGCTTGCAGAGCTGAAGTACAAACATGGTCCTATTAAATAAAAATAAATTCACATTTACTGAAATGTTCTCTAAGGGCCTAGAAGGACCTGAGGGCTCCCCGGCTGCAAGAAATGCAGATATAACAAAAATACTAATGTACAATCATACATTTTTTATTGTGGCAAGAGATTTGATGACTCCCGGGAAAGGGTCATTTCATGACTAACATAATTAACATAATCTAGACTATGTGATCCATTATTTTAGGAATATGTTTGGCTGTTCCAATAGATGAATATCCAAGATTATCTTACTATTTGCCAAAGTCAATTATAGTTTATAAGTAGCATTTGTGGCTTGGAATCTCACATTATATGTGAGATTGTCACATTATATAAAAAAATCTCACATTATTTTAGTACCTCTCATGAAACCAAGAAATTCTGGTTACCAAAGAATACTTGTGTTTATGTTTATTTTTATTTACTCTAACATTACTACTTATGTCAATATTACTTATCCATTACTGATCTTTATTATGTGCAATATAGAGTATAGAGAACAACTCTGAATCACTATTTGTGATACTAGTAAGTAACACTGACAATGAGTTGTTTATCTGTAGCATTTATTTATACCCCAGCATTTTGTGCATGTAGCGTATTGTATTTCTTATAGAGCATTTTCAGAATATTTTGTATTTGACATTTATTTTAGATTGTATATTTTATATTGTTCTTGTCTCTGTGCCTCTGTGTGTCTGTGCAGTCGTAACATAAGAATCAATGACTTTTCCAGGATCAATTACTTTTCTGATTCTAATTATTATATAATGATTTCTTTCTCAAGAGACACCCCTATTAGTTTTCCTGGCTAGTCTGTGGCTTTTGCACAGTACTGTATATCACCTCTCAGATGTGAAATGCAGCTTGAAGTGCTTTACAGTGCACTAAGATAAGCCTCCCTCACATAGCGTGCAGATTTGAAGAGCGTTTATCTGCTAGACACCTTGTCAATGTAACTCCCATCAGGGAAGACTGGAGGAGTGTTGTGTCAAGAAGTCAAGATCAAGGCTGTGTGTGTGTGTGTGTGTGTGTGTGTGTGTGTGTGTGTGTGTGTGTGTGTGTGTGTGTGTGTATATGTGTGTGT
>JBBPCX010000135.1:33658478-33669714 GCA_037974365.1 Hydrocynus forskahlii | reverse complement strand
CTTTTTTTTTTTTTCTCTCTCTCTCTCTCTCTCTCTCTCTCTCTCTCTCTCTCTCTCTCTCTCTCTCTCTCTCTCTCAGATGTGTCATTGTTCCTGACGTCCAGCAAACCCACCACGTCTCCGCTTGACCCCATCCTGTCGAGTACACTCCAGATGATATCCTTGGATCTAATCCTGCATATTGCCTACATCATTAATGGCTCCTTAACAACTGGCCATGTCCCATCTTCTTTCAAGTCTGCAGTGGTCGCACCAATTCTGAAGAAACCCGCGCTGGACAGTGGTGGAACGAACTCCCTCTTGCAATCAGATCTGCAGAGTCCCTCTCTGACTTCAAGCATCGTCTGAAGACTCACCTCTTCAAGGAGCACCTTGGTGACTAACCAGTCCTCTCATTTATGTCTTATACATCATTTTCTTTATATTTAAAAAACCTCCGGCTCTTATCCTCTTAACTGTTTGTCCTTACTGCTGTATTAAGCCCTGACTTTTTTCTTTTGACAGGGTTTGTTAAGGTGAGTAACTTAGCTGACAGTAACTTGGTAAAAAGCAGGTGTTGATTTTAGTATAGCTTTACGGGTATAAAGAACAGACGTAGACTAATTAAGCACTGATGCTCTGGATAAGAGCGTCTGCTAAACGCCGTAAACGTAAACATAGGTATTTTTAGGCATTTTTTTTTTTACCAAATCACAACTTTGTGGTTTTTCACCATATGTGGGTGCTCTTAGAACGTAAACCCCATGATTGTCGGGGGTTTACTGTGTGTATATATATTGAACTGAACAGTGTTTACAAAACTTGAATAATTCAAAGAAAACAAATCTCTTGTTCACTCTTAAACAAAATGGCAATAATTACCTCTGATTTACTTCTAGTAGTGTTTCACTATCCACCTGGTCTCATTGTGAGAGGAGAGTGTCGATTACAGCAGTGTTTTTATAATTTCCTCATTATATATGATTTCATTCAGGTGATCACTAATCAGTCCCTCATAAAGCAGAATGAGGTACTTGTGTAGGAATTTAACAGACACTGGCATGGAATGGTTGTTATAATCATAGAGATGCTGATTTAAAAGTAAATTGCAGTGGTCTCTTTATTTTTTTCCAGAGCTGTATATATGATGAATTTGCCCCCTGGAGTGTCTTGGGTTTTTCTTTTTGTTCTTCTCAAAGCCCTGTATTTTATTATTGTAAATCAGGTGAATTTATAACTGTATTTACCTGCTTATACCAAAGAAAACGACCACGCATACCAAAGAAAACATGCATGCATGAATTACAGTACAGTCTATACAGCGAAAAGTTGACTGTATATTCACAATGAACCAATTTAACAAAGCTGGTGGATGGCATCGGTCTGACCTTTTTGACCCCTGGGAAACTGTTCTTGTTTGAGTAAACACACTGTACACGTTTCAAGCAGACAGGCAGAAGTTAAAGAGAGAAGATGGAGCAAAAGGAGAAGAAGAGCACCAAAACCACGTCTCAGGATCTGCTGCTCAGCCCTGACCTACTCACATATCTGCCCCTCATAGAGACCTACAGCGAGTCCTTGCACAATTTTGCTAAATCTTTAAGTGCAGTGCACTGTGGGACAGGCCAGTAGACGAATAGATGTGGTTGAATTGTATAACGGACAACAGCATCAGCCCACAGGGTTTGATTCCACCACTGTTCTCTGTTTGTTTTCGATGCATTCCAATGCCTGTTGGTGCATGTTTCAGTGTGTGTGTGTGTGTGTGTGTGTGTGTGTGTGTGTGTGTGTGTGTCAGGATGTTGCTCTGGTGAAGCCGGATGGTTGGGACAGCAGTGAGGAAGAGTAGTGGCTGAGGACAGACTGTTACTGAAGAAAAGCTCAAACTACCAGGCAACAGAAAGACTGGCTAACATCCAAGTGCTGGAAAGAGAAGGAGAATGAGAGATTTCATCTTCTACTCCACTGAACCAAAGATGAGAGACGCTTTTGCTCGTGCGGACAATCTGACTCATTATTCTGCTCAGATGGTAGATGCGTTAAAAGTAAATATGAAGCAGGATGGAAGTTGTTGACATGAACTCCTGCATTGTTTGTCAAGAACCAGCCTGTTTGCTCCGTTTGTCCTGTTGAGGTTTTCCACACATCAGCCTGAATTGCTGCGCTTTGGGTAGTTTTTGATTGTGTTTTTTTGTGATACATTGCTGTTTTTATAAATGGCTACTTTGTTTTGTGTGACCACCCTAATCTGCAGTCATTTACTGTTCAGATGGGGAAAAAAACTATTTTGGAGATCAAGTGAACAGTGTCTGTCATTTTATGCTAATTGTTAGTCAGAAATGAGCCAAAGTATGTATATATTAAAAACTCACACTTCCAATGTGACCTTATTTGTCTGTTATAAGACCTTTCGATTAAACATGTTCTAACATGACAAGCTTTCTTTTGCTGAGTTCCTCTTTTGTTTATAGTGGTTTGATGACGCAGGGAGACTTGAATTTGATTTGCAAATGAAATGAAAAGAGGCATTAGGCCACACCTGCTGACACAACTGGCCTGACGGGTCAGAGTCAGTCAGTTTACCTTCTATTTCAGGAATCGGCTCCAGGATTAAGCAGTGCATGGGATTTACTGTTTTACAGTTTCTTTATTGATTTAAATGTTGGGCTGTTTTGGTGGTTTCATTGGGTTTTTTTATATTCAGGATTAATCCTTTGTGAAAGCACAACATGGAATGGGAATGGATGCAAGTCAAGGGCAAAGAAACAAGAACAAAAAGGGGTGAGTCATGGTCATTTTAATGCATGTTTATTAGGCAGCATTCACTAGGTTTGTGACATTATGTTTAAATACAAAGACATAACCTAATAAACTGATTTTCTTTTTGGTTGTTTTATTGACTCTTTATAATGATGATACAAGGAAGAGAGCACCGCACCTAACAGCATAATAATCTTACAGATTCATTTCAGATAGATGAAGTAAAATGTCACTTTATGTTTAAAGGTGTTTTATAATGATAAATGTGTACGTCCATGAAACATGTATGGGACCACGCATTCACAGCCCACGTCATATGCATTAAGATAGTCGCCAGAGACGGAAGTGCTTTTATTTTGTTTACGCTTTGAGGCCTATCGGACGCGTTTGAGCAGCGAAACCATGGTCTGTATGTTCGTAAAATGGCAGCAGTTTAAGTTATAAATATTTATATATATGACATTTAAATTCATTGTAAGTTTAATAGTCTTTCACTATTATAAAGTCTTTGCTTTGCTTTAGCTGTTAGTCTTAATACAGTTAGCCACTGCAGAGCCTGTGTATTGGGCAAATTGCTGGATTTTTTTTAAATATTTATATTTAATATGATTGTACATCATGTATTTTATAGAGTTCACATCTCATTTCTATTTGAGATTATTAAATTCTTTGTGAGTTTAATACTCGTTAGTGCCTGTCTGTAGAAAGCCTCGAACCGTGTGAAGATACAAATATCTGATCGTCTTGAAGCTTTAAAGTTTCTCAGTCATGTGAGGGAGACAGGATCAGGACACCTTAAACGTAATACAAGTCTGTGTAACCCAGTGGTGTAAACTTTTTTGGGTTATATCAGCTCCATATCTCTTTAAAGTAGCAAATTTAATACTCAAAGCTAATGTTGACTTATCGTCAACCCAGGCGAATCTGAGGCATTTGTTTGGAGTGAGGAGAAAATCATTTAAATTTACATTTTTGGCAAACTATTCTCTCATCGTGCAATTACATTTTAGTCAGTTTTGGACTTATTGTAATAAGCTAAGTTTTAATAGTTTGATTATTACTTAAATTACTTAGATTATTACTGTCTTTAGCCTTAACATAAACTTAATGTTCTGTGCTCAAATTCAACAACTTTTTGATCAAAACACTTTTGTTTTTAAATTTTAGTGTATTTACTGGGATCCTATTTGTTGTGGTAATGGTGCAGCAGTGAATCCTTGCATGAAAAAAAATGTTTGCCAGTCTTTAATTAAGATGTTTTCATAGGTAAAATATGTACATATTCGTATTCTGTTGGATGATGATGTGAAATGGACCAGCTCAGAAATGGATCAGCCCAGTGATGCTTCAGTATAAATGAAAAGAATAGACAGTTCAAATATAAGCATTAGGTGTTTATTTTTGAACTGTATATTTGTAATTTTGCATTTCTTCAACAGATTTTACTGAACGCTGTGCAAGACATTCTCTAATTTTACTGATTTTAGATTTCGGTTCAGTGTGAGGACAATCCAGAGGGTCGGGATGGACTCATCGCGTATGACTACATGTCATACAGGCCACCCTGGAGGAAAACCGACACGGATGATGGAGTTGTAACTGACCTGCTTGAGAAGGAAGACTCCGTGCTGGAGGACAGTCCTCAGAGCTCTGGATGTCATGAAACACATCGAGATGCCTCAGCAGTGCAGGTGGGTTAACTATAATGTGAAAGGAGGCACTGCAAATTACATTAAATTACATTACATTAATTTGATTGATACTTTTATTTAAAGCGACTTACAGTATGAGGACTCACTCAAGTTTCAGGACAGTGTGAGAACCAGAGGAGAGCTCTAAGTGCTAAAATCTTTATGTAGGAGTAGTGTGAGAAAATCAGGAGCGGAGGTACTCTCTGAACTGATGAGTCTTCAGGAGGTTTTGAAGATAGAGAGGGAATCTGCTACTCTGGTCAGCTTAGGCATCTCATTCCACCAGTGTTGAACCAGAATGAGACCAGTCTGTACTGGGTTTACCTTGTGTGTCGGGATGGAGAGAGTAGGAACAGAAGCATGAATGACGGGATTTTCTAGCCCTAAAGTTAACAGTCAATGTTAAAGCATAAAAATGTAGTTGATTGGTCCAGGCATGTATAGTGTCTAATTTCTTCAGTAACAGAAGTAATACAGGACTGTGACCTGGGCCCATTAGCAGCGACTTCCATTGCAATTTAGGCACATTAGCAGTTGAATGTATTTAGGGCAAGAAGAAAACTTCCGATTTGTGGCAGGCCAGAAATGGACCAGCCAAGCATGAATGAGACTAATCAAAAATGGTTTACCGACTGGTTACACCTTTCTCTGCTTTTTGTCCAAATCATTTTCATGTGCTAAGAGAAATCTTTGATATCTGTTCATATGTTTCAGGCTGAGGTTGAAAACAACAGAGCAGAACATCCAGAGACCGGAAATGCAATTGATCTGCCCTCCACCGACACAGATACTCCTAGAGTATGTCAGCAACTGATTTTAAACTGAATGTGGTGCTATTTGAATTCTGTATGTCGCAAAACATTGAGCTGTATGCAGTTTAATGCATTTCTTCAACAGATTTTACTGAAAGCTGTGTAACACATTCATTCATTTTACTTTCTGAATTCAAATTTTAGATTTCTGTTCAGTGTGAGGACAACCCAGAGGGCCAGCATGGACACATCGTATTTGACAACATGTCATTCAGTCTACCCTGGACGAACCCTGACAGCGACGATGAAGGATTTTTAACGGAGGATAGTGATCATAGCTCTTTGGATTCGTTTTGAATGTTGAATTAAAGTTTTTTTTCTAAAAAATGAAACATTTTGATGTGTTCTTTATGATTTGTTTGACTTGACAGTAATCTGAAATATCAGACATTACACTTAACATGTTGCAGTTAGGTTGAAGAGAGGATGTGGTCCGGTCATTTATCAGAAATACAAATATGCTATATGACCAAAAGTATGTGGACACCCCTCGTAATCAGGTTTCAGGCATAAATATTCCTAACAGGTGTATAAAGTAAAGTGCACAATCATGCAATATCAGTTGACTAACGCAACAATGCAATGGGTCACACTGAAGAGCTCAGCGGCTTTAGATCTGCCCCAGACAACCGTAAGTGCTACTGCTGTGCAATGGAAGCGAGGAGCAGCAACAGCTCAGTCACGAAGCAGCAGATTAATGGACATAATTATGTGAAAAGAGATCAGTTAATCACCAATATTGAGACATTCTTCTCAACATTATGCTGGATGTATCTTTCCTCTTCTGTTAAGGAAAGATGTACTTCTCTTAGTAATTAGTTCATTTTTGTTTTATGAGCTTGTCTCTGTCCATTTAAAAGGACCACTTTTCATTACAGTGCAGTCATAGTAATTAGGTCTTAACACGTGATATAGTAAGCCACCTAATGATAACGGATTAAACCCATAGCTCATAGCAGCAAAGCTAATTGATTTATATTGAGTTTAAGTTTACAATCTGGCCATTTTATCAAAGACTCCTACCATTCCTGTGGATATGGACCCCTGGAGCTCCTCGCCATTGTACCTAGCGCCTAGACAACTTCAAATGAAATCTTTTACCGAAAAAATTGATTTGAGTTGTAATAGCGCACCCTTGTGGAGAATCTTCAAATTGCAACTTTAGTGATACCCAGTATATCATTGACTGCGAACAAATCACTGATCAACTTTGACAAAATAAAAACTTAGCGAAATTAATTTTCCCCCAATATAGAGCTCAGTGAGGACGAAGTGTTGAGGCCATCAGTTGCATTGGATTTGACATGTAGTAGTCATATACCAAACCTTTATGAATATACATATAATCATTTGTGATATGGGTAATAATAACAGTAATATGTAATAAATAAGGGTTTATATCTATATCTATATAATGGATTTACGTTCTTTCTGAATATTATTCAAAGTGATGAGTCCTTTACAGAAATACTTAATCATATTGCAAATGATAGGGTTATATGTTTACATATAAATACATATGTAAAATGAGAACGATCACTTATGTGTAGAAAGGAAAGGGCATCACTCTGATACAACATTCACAAAGAATGTAAATGCATTCATAAAAGTGTAAATTCTTACTAAAGAATGTAAATGCATTCATCATACCGGGAGAGTTTGGGGATAAATGGATTTGAGAAAAACAGACTTTCAATGCCCAATGATTCATGTGAACAGTTCCTTTAGTTACACCTCTGTCCTACAGTGTGGGGGGGCACTTTGGGTTTTATTATTGAATCTACTTCCAGGGCTTATATCCACTTAAACTTACAAACATAATTTGTCTTGACTCGATACAAAAAAGTTTATACATTTACATTTATGCCGTTTGGCTGATGCCGTTATCCAGAGCGACATACATGAGCAAATACTCCTAACAAAATAGATACTAATGCTGCTTATTGATACTCTTTATTGATCCTACTCTCCTTAATTTGGTGCAAAAAATAAAGCCATCACATGAAAAGATGTGAAAAAATTTAACAATTTAATGTGACTTTCGCTGGAGAAATGAGGATCTAAACTGTGTCCTGAGTTTCTGTTTCTTTAATGACTGAGGAGCATCTATACAAATCTTCTGATCAACAGAGCGCCGCTCCGTCCCTCCACTGATCCGATCCAGCATCTACCGTTTGGAAACGCAGCTGTGTGAGAAAGTATTAACACTGCAGAAACACCCACAGCAGCTCCGCCTGGACAGGAGACTCTCCAGAGTTCAGTACTGACCAGTCAGGAACCAGTATCAGTTTAGAACTGGTTCTTAATGCCCATCACCACTGAATACCCCATTCATTTCATTTTTTTTGAAGTTTCTGAATACATACCTTTTTGTCAAGAGACAATTATGCATGTAAATGTTAAGATATATGCAAATTAAGTAAATTAAATAACAAAAAGAATACTGTCACTCACTGTATTGATTACAGTCATTCAAGCATTAAAAATATACAGAAGGATAATTTAGCATGTTCTCTATAAAATATGTACATGTATATTCATTTAAAGTGTGATTTGCTGAAGTGGTGTGATTCTTAAAACATAGCTTTGCAATATACCAATATAACCTTTCCTCAAGTGAGCGCAATATAAAATTCATCTTAAGACAAAATACTGTGAACCGGCTGGTTTTGGGTTTGTGTAACAGGCAGAAAGCCTCCAGTCGAGGAGCTCCAGGCCGTTCACCACCTGTTGAGTCAGTCAAATACTGGCAGTGTCTCTGATATTTTAAACGTTCTGATTCCGAAGACCAAGATGATCAATGATTTTTCACATTGTGCTATTTGTTCTATGCTCTCAGTTCCACCAACGACGCCCTCTCCAAGCAAAAAGGCATTTTCCGGAGACAAACTGAGAAAAATTTAGGCACAAAAGTATCGTTTTGGCAGGGAGTGTTTTTCTATCCTCCTGATCGGACCAGTTCTGAGCCAGAGTCCAAGCTGGGTGGCGGAGGAAGAGAGATTCACAGTTCCATCCAGTGCCAGGCAGTCCAGCCCACAGTCCAGCAGCAGCGGGAGGTGTTCTTCTCAGTACTCCACCGTCACTGCTTTGGTCCGGAGATACTCATGAAGAGCTTCCTCACCTAATAGAGACAGAACAGCCACCTGTTAGATACCTAGTGTGATAACGCAGGATGCAGGTCCTGTTAACATGACTCCCGTGAGCTCACCGAGGTCCTTCCCGAAGCCGGACTGCTTGAAGCCTCCGAACGGTGCGGCCACGTCCGTCTTGTTGTAGGTGTTGACAAACACAGTTCCGGCCTCCAGCCTCTCGCTGACGTACATGGCTTTGTTGATGTCGCGAGTGAAGACTCCAGAGGCCAGGCCGAACTCGGTGTCGTTCGCGCGGCTCAGCACTCCATCAACATCACTGAAAAAGACCGAATGGCCATTTGGAGGCTTTCGTTAAAATAAAGCTGGAGCTTCAAGCTTCTACAGGCGTTACAATGTTGTAATCTTTGCTTCTCAACCAAGCAAGAATGTTATGCACAACTTACCCATCTTTAAATTTGGACACCACCATGACTGGGCCAAATGACTCCTCTTTAGCAATGAACATGTGATCCTCTACGTCTGTGAACACTGTGGGCTCCATGAAAAATCCTACACAAATATACACATGATACAATGTCAGAATAACAACCCTATCGTCATGAGTTGCTCAGAAATTCGTCATGAGTTGCTCATTGGACAGATGTTTAAACGAGACATGACATTTTATTTATTTTACAGCATTTTAACCCCAAATACTCCCAATTTCTTAATTTTATAAATATTTATGAATCAGCCTTAACACCAGTACTGGTATATACATGCAAAATATTGGATATAAGCATCAGTTTAATATTAGAGCATCCTCAGTTATGGTACTTCTTATTTTGTAGTGTATTTGTATTGCTTTAGAGGTAATTAAAGTAAAAAAAAAAAAAAAAAACTTCTCTGCTTCTGCAGAAAGAAAAAAATATTTTTGAAAACAACGCCTCTAATATTACATACTGCAAAACATCTAAACATGGTGTCAGAATCTGTCATGGGTCTCACCTGGGCGGTCCACCTGTCTTCCTCCATAGATCAGCGTGGCCCCCTCCTTCACCCCAATCTCACAGTACTCCACCAACTTATCCAGGTGGGCCTTATGGTTCTGGGGGCCGTGGTCTGTGGAGCGGTCCAGAGGATCCCCAATCTTCATCTTCTTAATCTCCTCAACCTAAACACATGCCAGTAGTTCCGGTAAGCAGGTGCTTTAGGGTTGAACTGTTAGAAATGTTCATCATATTTATGGATATTTTATTAGAATCATTATTTTAAGTATCAGACCAAAAAAAAGGGGGACATTAATCTTGCTTTGCAGCTGGTACCCTCCTGAAGAGGGTCTTACACTGTAAATTATACTCTCATTTATATTATAACTTAATACTATAATTTATCTTGTAATTTCAACCATTAAACGTCTGGCTTATTATTCTGTAACTACTATTTTTCACTAAGTGATTACTGTGAAATCTTTGTGTAAATTACATAAACATTGCTTAGTAAATGTAAACAATGCCTCCTCTCTTGCTTGTTTCAAAACCCAAAGTATCTTTTCTCACAGTGCTATGCCTAATGCGAACTTGAGTTTGAGAAAAGGTGCTATATAAAACATAATAATAGCAGTAATAATAACAACAACAAAAACAACAATAAAGTGTAGGTCCATACCAGCTCTTAGAGTTTATGAGGTTAATTGACTACAGCTAGGCCAAAGGGAGCCTTTACCATCAATTAAAATAAATGTTTGAACAAAACAAAATGTGTCAATGAAATTAGTCAAGCATGTTTTATGTGAATTTAAAATACCATTTAAACCTACCACTCGTGTGATGAACTCATCATGAATAGACTCTTCCACAAACAGTCTGCCTGCAGCTATGCAGTTCTCTCCCTTGTTGAAGTATACAGAGCTCATACCCTACAATACACACACACACACACACACACATACACACATACACACACACACACACACACACACACACACACACACACATTAGGTATGCCACAGACCGGCCCAGCTGTTTATTCTCTGAACACACGAAATGTAAACTGTTTTCCTCTCTCTCACCATCCTCACGGCCTTGTCCATGTCGCAGTCGCTGAAGATGATGAGGGGGGATTTGCCCCCCAGCTCCAGCGAGACTTTCTTCAAGTTACTAACGGCACAGCTGTGGAGATAAGAGGAAGCACTTTAATAAGTAAAAATCTGTGAATGTTACCATAAACTATAGGTTACACAGACCGCTGTAGTTGGTGCAGTATGATGCAGAGAACTGTGGAAAAGTCTTGAACCTCCCTCATTTCTGTATATTTTGCTTTGAATCACCTTGTTGGTGCAAATCTACTATTTTATTCCTGTCAAACTGCCTAATCTTTGGTATACTGAGTAGATTTAATTAAAGGAAAGGGAACAAATGTGTTATTGCGACAGGCCTAAAGATACTGTCATGTCCGTCAGCGGCCAGTAGAGGCCGCTCTTTTCTGTGCTTTGGTTTTGTTTGGTTTTGTAACTCTTATGTTGTTATCCTGCGCACGCCAGGTTTGAGTTTATTTATGATGTGTTTCAGCTGCCGGTGTGCTCAGGAGAATTAACGCTTGTGTTTTGGGGTTTTGTGTTTGGCTATTTTAGTTTGTTTGTGTTGGACCTCAGTGTCAGTCTACCGTCATTCTTATTTGGTGTTTCTCCTGTCTCCTTTTGTTTGAGTTTGGTTCTGGCCCTCGTGCCTTTTGTTTTGTTATCAATAAAAGATTTGAATGATGGAAGTCTGTGATTGCGCCTGCCTTTATGTGGGAGTCATGGGGAACCGTGACAGATACAAGGAGCCTAGACAAAGGGGTTCCAACCACTCAGCATTCAGCACCACCAGTATACTGATCACCGCCTGATCATCTGAAACCATCTGCTCCTGGTTCTTCACTG
>JBBPCX010000135.1:33631113-33642171 GCA_037974365.1 Hydrocynus forskahlii | reverse complement strand
TGTGTGTGTGTGTGTGTGTGTGTGTGTGTGTGTGTGTGTGTGTGTGTGGAGTTTATATGTTCTCCTCGTGGTGCCGTGGGTTTCCTCCGGGGTCTCCGGGTTTCTCTCGAAGTCCAAAGACGTGTGTCAGGTGAACTGGAGATCCTAAATTGACTGTGTGTGTGTGTGTGTGTGTGAGAAAGTACCCTGCCTCCCGCCTGTGGGCGCCGGATACCCGCGACCCTAATAAGTGTTAAGTGTTTACAGAAAATGAATGAATGAATATCCAGTTCAAACAAGCAAAATTAATTGGAATTTAAGTGGAGTTTTAGGAACTGGAAATGAACTGGACAGGACTTGGAACTGAACTGGTTTCAGAATTTAATTCAATGAAATTCTATCTAATTCCACGTTTTGCTGTTTTAGAGCACACTGATACTAAGTGTTACAAACATGTAAATAAATTTGTTAATTTATTGGAAAATTTTAAAGTAATGAATGAGTTTTAAAGTAATGAATGATGAGTAAGTAGTACATTCTGGTGCCATGATAAGGAAATAAATACACCATGTATACCACTATGTGATGACCATTCTGTGGGGAAACAGGAACTGGTTCTGGTTTTCCTTCCAGTACTGAAGAACTAGAAGGAAGTTTTAGATTTCTCAGCCATTTCCAGCTTATCCAGCTTATTTTAATATTGCAGTGGAGAGTTTATCCACAAATCAGACTTTCCAAACTGTCCAAAATCACAATTAAAAGCCAAAAGTTAATCAGAAACCTCTACAATATAACACAATCTGCACTCTCACATATTCAACATGGGTCCTAACTGGCCTTCATTTGTACTCCTAGGTTATAAAAGTTGCACGAAATTCTGGTAACTATATTGAAGTCATGTGGATCAACTTAACAAGAGATCAGAACAAAAGCCAACGTCCAAACAAGAGCTTTGGAACGTCCTTCAAGAAGCCTGGAGAACAATTCCTGAAGACACTTAAATTACAGGAAAGTTTGTCTAAGAGAGTTCAGGCAGTGAATGGTGGTCATAACAAATACTGACATTAAAACTAGAATTATACAGACACCCTGCGTTATTTACTGTATTCACATGCATGTCTGCACTATGCACTACTGTATGTTCCACAGTACAGTGTAAAAGTCTTAGCCACAAACTGTTCAAAGTTGTTTTCAGCGCATGATGAAGTGCCTTTCTGTACGCAAAGTTAACATTAGAATAAGAAGTAAAAGTATCAAGATTTGTTTTGTGTGTAAAAGTAGTTGATACTGTGTGAGCTGGTGAGGAGAACACAGGTTCGGTTCCAGATTCCTGCTCGGTTCCTCCAGCCGTGGTTTGGATTTGTGAAACTCTATCAGCAGCTCCTGATTTAATTTACTGAAGGACTATTAGATTCAAACCGTTAGATTCAGACCAAGTAATACAGGAGTCTTGGTCTGCTGAAGCATTAAGATTGTCCTTAAACCCTGAAAACAGGTGTGTCCCAATACTTTTGTGCATATAGTGTCTCTTTAACAGCAGACCTGGAGAGCAGATGCTGCACCTGCTGCAGTGGAGCCTGCACTGCCTGCAGAGCTCAGACTGTCCTGCAGAGAGAGCTGCGATCTCTCTAATGGGTCACTTCTCAGGCAGGGTCCATGCTGATGCTCCGTGAAGATCAGAAAACTCATCAGAACATCTGAATGAGCTCCTTTAAACCATCATTTCTGTTCCTCACAGAGAGTCAGGCCAAATCTGAGAAACAGTGAAATTAATAAAAAGTCTTGATTGGGTTCTCAGATTTTCACATTTATTCTGGACTCATGACAGCAGCCTGGGGTCCTTGTCTCTCTTTTTCTCTTTCTTTCTTTCTTGCTCTCTCTCTCTCTCTCTCTCTCTCTCACCCGTTTCTTTCTCCTACTTTCTCCATCTTCTCTTTCTCCCCCTGTCTCTCTTCGCACCTTTTCTTTCTCTCCTTCTCTCCCTCCCTTACTCTCTCTCTCTCTTCCTCCTTTTCCCATCTCTCTTTCTGTCCCTTCTCCCTCTTTCTTCCTCCCTCTTCCTCCCTCTCTCCCCATTTCTTTCTCTTTGTTCCCCCTTCCTTCTCATCTCTTCTACCCTTTTACTTTCTCTCCCTCTCTCTCTCACTTTCTCTCTCTATCCATTTTTCTTCCCCCATTTCTCCCCTCTATCCCTCTCTCTCCTTTTCTCTTCCCAATTTCTCTCTCTTTCCCTCTCTCTCTCCATTTTTTCTTCCCCCCATTTCCCCCTCTCTCCCTCTCTCTCCTTTTCTCTTCCCCATTGCTCTCTCTCTCCCTCTTTCTCCCTCTCTCCCTCTCTCTCCTTTTCTCTTCCCAATTTCTCTCTCTCTCGCTCACTCCCTCTCTCTCTCTTTTTCTCTTCCCCATTTCCCCCTTCTCTCCTCTCTCCCTCTCTCTCCTTTTCTCCTCCCCATTTCTCTCCCTCTTTCTCCCTCTCCCCCTCTCTCTCCTTTTCTCTTCCCCCTTTCCTATCCCTCTTTCTCTCACTCCCTCTCTCTCCTTTTCTCTTCCCCATTTCCCCCTTCTCTCTTTTCTCTTCCCCATTTCTCTCTCTCTCCCTCTCTTTCTCCCTTTCCCTCACTCTCCTTTCTCTTCCCAATTTCTCTCTCTCACTCACTCCCTCTCTCTCTCTTTTTCTCTTCCCCATTTCCCCACTCTCACTTTCTCTCATTTTCTCTTCCCTTCTCTCCCTCTTTCTCACTCTCTCTCCTTTTCTCTTCCCAATTTCTCTCCCCCCTCTCACTCTCTCTCCTTTTCTCTTCCCAATTTCTCCCACCCTCCCTCTCTCTCCTTTTCTCTTCCCCATTTACCCCCTCTCTCTCCCTCTCTCTCCTTTTCTCTTCCCAATTTCTCTCCCTGCCTCCCTCTCTCTCTCCCTCTCTCTCTCCTTTTCTCTTCCCCATTTCCCCCCTCTCTCTCCCTCTCTCTCCTTTTCTCTTCCCAATTTCTCTCTCTCTCTCTCTCTCTCTCTCTCTCTCTCTCTCTCTATAATGTGTGCAAGCCAATGAGCGACTCGGAGCTGTGTGTGTAAGTGTGTGTGTGTGTGTGTGTGTGTGCAGAGAGCCACAGCGGTGCCTCTTATCACAGAAACACACACACAACTCTCAACTCCTCTCACACACTCACACACACCTCGCCATGGGCAGCACGCGCTCCTCCCGACACCTCTGTCTGCTTCTCGTGCTCGTGAACGCGGCGCTCGTGACGGGGACCTCGGGGGTCGCAGGTAAGACCACCTTTACCTCTCAGCCTCGTTGATCCTCCAGCTCTTTCTGTTGTCTGAACTTTTTCCTGCCTCTCTGATGCGCCTAAGTAATGACACCCCCTAATAAAACCCAATCTGAGTTCGTGCATTAATAAACTGGGTATTAATATTTTGTATCTGAATAAAGTTCTTCTCCTTTAGTGATGGTGTTAATTACAAGCTTTCAGGGTCAGTCAGAGGTTTAGCTTCGTGTCTGTGAGCTCTTTTTAGATAAAAGATCTAAATGTGGTGGGAACTCAGGGGGTCCATTCGGATGAGGGGTGAGAGTGTGGAGCTGCGTGCTTTTTTTCCCACCCAGAATCGGGAAAGCCCCGCCCCCCCTGTACTCGGACTGGCAGCTGAGCCCAACTGATGTGAAACTTTAGCCAATGACAGTACAAGAAGCCACTCGTGTTGCATCCACCAACCAATCAGCGTTCAGAGGGGGCGGGTCTTGCCCGAATACGGGTGGGGATCCTCACGCTGTCGATCCGCTGTGATCGACCACCGCTCCGGGGTCATCCTGATCCAGCCGGTGGGGGCCTTAGAAACGAAGCACCTGCGTGTGGAGGACAAAAAAAGAAAGTCGATATTTCGATAGATCAATAAAACGGGCCTGTTTTGTCTTTAAACCCCAGATGATTTTGGGCTGCATGTGATCAGAAAAGTGCAGCTGAACATTGACTTAGATTTATTATTTATTAATTATTATTTGGAGTAAAGAACGTGAATCTAGGCCTCCGTAAGACATATGCTAAACTACTCCAATATGTAAATATGAATGATTTCATCACTTTGTATGTATGTGTATACACAGTTTAAAAAGACATGTCTAAATATCAATATCTATCTATCTATTTATCTATTTATTTATCTATCTATCTATCTATCTATCTATCTATCTATATATATATATATATATACATATATACAGAGAGAGAGAGAGAGAGAGAGAGAGAGAGAGAGATGCTATTGCATAATACACAATGTACAGCTTATACCGTAGTGTTGTACATTATCATAATGTATAACATTTATACTTTATATGTAATGTGTATGATGTTTATACTGTGTATATGTTTTGTGAACGCTCCTGTTGAAGTCAGCTATTAGTGGCCAAGTGAAGTATGTGATTTAATAAGGCTGTGCATGCACAGGAGCTGTCATCCAATCTATTCATTCATTCATTCATTCATTCATTCATTCCTGTGCTCACTCATATTATTTCTTTTTGGTCCGTGGAGCTTTATGTGAATTATGTGAACTGAAAGTGCTAAAACGAGTGAGAAGACCCAGGTGTGAGGTGTGGGTGTGTTAATCATTATATTTGTCTGCACACACACCCATAAGACCAATACCCCACTTTCATCCGTGTCACACCGTCCCCAGGAAGGCAGGACTGCTGTGATTTGTGACCAGTTTTCTGCAGCCTTCATCTGCTCTCAGCAGGGAGAAAGTCTTCAGCTGAAGCAGTTCCATCTTTAAGGTGTTCGGGATGAAACCGATAAGGATACCACAAAGATTTTATCCATTCTGTCTTAAGGCATATTAACTCTGTGCGCCCTATTTTTCATATTCAGGTTGGTAAACATACATTGCCCTTATGCGTGAGACTTATCTGCATCCAAAACCCTGAATCATTTCTTATCTCGCTCCCTTTCAGTGCGGCTGCACCCGTTGTGTTTTGGACATTTCCCGTCCACTATGTGTGCTAAAGTGTGAATCACAGTGATGAATAACAGTTCTGTGTGTGTGTGTGTGTGTGTGTGTGTGTGTGCCACCCCCCAGACGCAGACGAGTGCTCTGAGGCCACGGACGACTGCCACATCGATGCTCTGTGCCAGAACACACCAAAGTCCTTCAAATGCATCTGCAAGGCCGGATACAAGGGAGATGGCAAGCAGTGTGAAGGTGGGTTTTTACACACAAACGCACTTCACGTACACTTGCAGTCTCTTTCTCTCTTTCTTTCTCTCTCTTTCTCTCTCTCTCTTTCTCTGTCTCTCTTCTCTTTCTCTCTCTCTCTCTCTCTCTTTTTCTCTCTGTCTCTCTCTCTGTCTCTCTCTGTCTCTCTCTCTCTCTCTCGGTAGGTCATCCAGCTGTTCCTCAGCCCCTGCTGTGGGTCTTAATTAGTGAGGAGGAAGTAGAGTGTGGAAGGTGTGAGGTGCTGCCATAGTGTTCACACCTCCAGCTCCTTTTCTGCTTGAGAGCACAGCACAGCTGGGGCTAGTGCACACACACACTCACACTCACACACACACACACACACACACACACACACACACACCACACACACACACACACTCACAGACACACTTACACAACAATATATTGTACATAAGGTGTGTACAGCCAGTCACAATTACTGCGTGCATACTGACTTAAAACCACACATCATTGATGTTGGACTAAAACCTTACATAACCTTATGTTTTCATCATTTTTAATTGTTCTTTACATGATGTATACATACTCCTTGCTGTTTACACCTGTTGTGATGAATGGAACAATAGAAACATTTAATTAAAGTCATTCTACATTAACTACATTAATCATTTTCTTTCTACTGGAAAGTTTTTTTGTCACCCAGCCTTAGTTTTCGAGATAAATGATCAAGAGTGAACACTGACTTATTTGTACTCACAGTGTTTGGTAATATTTTAGAAATGTTCTACCACTCATTTTCTTTTGTCTATGTCACCAGATGCCACAAGACTATTGCGACAAATCATGTCTCTTGAATATTTCTTACGTAATGTTCAAGATAACATTATTGTGAACAATTAATCATCACAAGAAAAATTCGTTGAAAACGGACAAAGAACAGAGCAAGATTCATTTATCCTGATATGGGCCTTCTAAAATGAGCCTTTTTTAATGAAAGCACTTCATATAAGATGAGGATTTTAAAGTAGATTTTAAATGAGGATTCTATCATGCTCTATTCAAACACTCCTATAGATAACAACATGACACTCCTGGTGTGAGTGTGATGTTTCCCCTCTGATATCTGATTCAGTGTTTTGTGATGATTTCAGCCCAATACAGATACCTGGTGTTGATTTGGTGCCTTCCCTAATAAGAACACATGGGGCGCCCCATACATACACATGTGTGTGTATACTCTGTACAAGGAAGACACACACTGCCACACCGACACCCTGGGCCAGAACACACCAAGAACAAAGCCTTGTTTCTCCATTATTAATGTTGTAGTATGATTTTGAAATACCAGCTACTTTCTACACTGAAAAATCTGAAACATCAGAAGTGGTCCAGAATGACCTGCTTACACTGAAAGTTAAAACATTTTCCCTGCTCTTGTATGGTTACTTTTTTGAAGAGATAAGGTTTTGATCTGACAGTAATGAAATGAAACTGGTGGGTTGACTACATGCAAAATGACAAGCAGTGTGATATATGCTATATATACTGTATATGTCTCAGCATTATTCATGAAATGAGTTGCCTCTTTGGCCATAATGCCCCTTCTGGCATGGCCAGTTGCTCCCTCATGTAAAAAAACATCATGTAGTTTCGTTTCATTCCCCTCCCCCTGGTCGACATGATGTTTTGAACCCCCCTTGACAGAATTTTCCAAACCCCCCTTAACAAATTGTGCTCTATAACAGCCCCCCCCCAGACCTCTCACACCCACCTTTATATGAACACCTGACAATCAGTCTATAAGCCCATCACTGCCCAGAGCCGATATAATCAAGATCTAATACTCGATTTACAGGTCACAACATAGTGTCTTCGTCCCATCTGAGTGTGTTAATGATAGAAAGAGAGGCGCGAGGGCCAGTCGGACAAAGAGAACATGTCTTGCTACTGTCTCTGTTCCTCCATCATGTTATTCGTTCTGTCATGCTCCCTTGTTGCTCAGATGTTCAGGGCTAATGTTTCGGGAAGCGGAGGGGGAGATGTGCTTTCTACCTATTACGGAACCCGAGACCCATTTTCGACTCCATTAATGAATTAGGTGGATTTGAAATGGACTTGAACCAGACTGTGCACTGGAGCACAGTCCCGCTGCCGAGGTCTGAGGCTAGACAGAGCAGGCTAGAACAACACATCTTTTATTTCCTCCAAGGAAACAGAGGGAACGCTCTGGAGCCCACAGGAGCCAGTTCCTCCCACCTTAAAACCACAGTCTACACAGCGCAGGGGCAGAGGTGGGGAGATATTCCGCAGCCGAGACATTCTTCTGCCTGCGTGTTAGTGGAAGTGTGGGCGCTCTCCTGGGCCTTTGTCTTTATACGGGTCCGCACTCTTTTAACCCCTGCATCGCCGTCTCTCTCTGCCTCCATCCCTCCCTCCCCTCCTGTCTGTGTGAGTGGGCATTCTGTCCACAGTGGAGGTTGGGGTGTAATGGTGGGAGGGGGCCTCTCAGTCTGAAGCAGAGAGCCCATTAGTCGGATCCTGCTCTCTAATTAAAGCCCTCCGTGTTTGGCTTTAAAGGAGCTGCACGAGAGGAGAGGGCTCGGCTCTCTGTTACTCTGTCATGTCGTGTGTTTACACAGTCACGTCCTCCGCTCGTAGCCCGCTGGCCGGCTCTGAAGTTTATGAAGGTAAAGAGCTGGCTCTTAGAAACCTGTGATGATCCGCAGGCGTCCGACGGAGATTCAGAGCCGGGCATCGTTTTTGACAGGCAGACACAAACGGATTGCATGCAATTTATGCTCTGTTTTGGCGCCCACTTTAGATGACGAGTCTCCACACTTCATTACCCCTGTCACAAACTTTGCAGCTTCCATTTCTGTTTCCCTCTGAATGGAAGCAGCATAAAGTATTAGAAGTAACTGGACGGAACATCACAGTATGGCCACTGAAGCCACCAGGCCGTGCAGCGTTTCACCTGGCCTTCTGACAGAGTGTTCTCCAGTACGTGACCTCCAGGCCTTCAGTGAGCGCTAGCACAAGAAGTCAAAGCTCTTCGAAAGAGGCGCATTTATTTGTCTGGCCTCTCCGTACTGTAATGTGATATTACGTTTGTTAATGTCACTATGTAGATTTTTCCATCACTCACTCTCCCTCTTGCTCATGTTCTCAGGCACTGGAAAAATGTGAACTTTTCTTGCTCTTGTCACCAGTAACTGGAGGACTGTGGGGGTCTGAAGGTTACAGCTGGCGTTGACTTTTTATTGGGACATATGGATGGTGTACATTAATTACATAACTGAATGTCCATATACTGACAAAACAAATTCAACTCTATCTGTATGTCTATATATGGACAATACAAATTTAACTCCATCCGTATGTCCATATACTGACAATACCAATTCAACGCCAGCTGTATACTGACATATAGATGGTGTGCCTTAATCAGGGCCTGAACGTCCAGCACAGTGTAAACTTCTCTTGCTCAATGACAGTTTATTAAACATTTACTTCATGACTTAGATGTGTTGAAGCAAAAAAACAATTCTATTCTAAAGATGACTGGTTTCAAAAAATAGTCTCTAGTTAGTGATTGTAATCGAGTACAACTATTAAAACAATATACCATAATTCAATATACAGCAATGCAGAGGTGGACAGTGTGTCACTGTATGCTTTATGAGCAGTACTTAAAGTTTGACAAATAAAAATTACATTTGCATCAATTATCTAATACACGTTTGGACATTTTGCTCCTTTAGTTTAGAACTGAAACAAGAGATTAACAATCGTTAAAGGTCAATAGTCACCCAAATCGTTTCCATAAATACATCACCAAAACTACTCTCATAATTAATTAATTATTAATTAAGGTGGAGCAGACTTGTGGAGGTGACTTAAGACACAGTATGACTCACTGGGTGCAGGAAAAATGAACAAACTGGTGTCTACAAACCTTTTAGACTGGGATTTTTTTACTAGTCAGACCTTGTGTCATACACTTTAATGGAGAGCTGCATGTGGTTTTGGGCAGGTATGTACAAAAATGATTCAGGTGACTATTGAATTCTAGTGTTCGTATAGTACATAACCTGCACAGCTCTAAAGAAGCAAAATTTAGACACAAAACATGTCTTGGCTTATCAATTGCACGTAGGGTGAGTAGAAAATTGTCTAAATTTAAACCATTTGACCTGTAGGACATGTAAATATTTCCTTTTTAACATAAATAGTCCTTTTGAACTGAATTCAGTGCAGGTCAGCATGTGTAATATTGAATCAAGGTGGCTCTAATAATGCTCTTTAGCTGTGTCAACTTATCTCAGAAGTATCATGACGTCCTACATATTTTTTTTCTGGAAAATGGAAATGGAAAATGGAAAATGTTGTCAATCCTGCGGGGCCTTTGAAAGTGGGGCCTTTGAAAGATTTAGTTGTGATTTATTAATTTCCCCCCCTGACTGACTGATCAACAGGTGCCTCTACATCATTACTCGGGATTCAGTTTCGGGCACTGCTGGCTCATAACCTGTTGCCTGAGTCACATGTTACCGCTCTCACATTAGCTTTCTGTGCGGCATCTCTCAGTGTTAATGAGCCTTAAGCTGTGCTGTGTTGGGCCCTTGGAAGTTTCCATTCTGTTTTTGTCTGTCTGTGAAACAGGTCAGGCGATCGCTGGAGCTGCAGGCATGTCCTAGGCTCTGCTGAATGTGTGTGTGTGTGTGTGTGAGGGAGAGAGGTGGAGAAAGGGAGAGCAAGATAGAGATAGAGAGGTGTCAGACTATTAGTAGGCCATTGTCTGCCTGGTGTCTGTGTGTTCGTCACACTGCTGCTGCTTCTCTGACTGGCTGGCTGGGTGTGACCACCCTTCCTTACCACCCCCCCCCCCTACCCAGAGCAGGTCAGTCTGTCTCTGCTGCTTTATATAGTTCTACACACACCATCTCCCTCTCATACACACACACACACACACACACACACACACACCATCACACACACGCAAAAGTTAGCCGCAGAAATTCCACCTATACACATTCACTCATACACACTCTTGTGCAGGTTCATACCGGTGCTCACACACCTCCATTGTCCAGACGTTTACACACCACGGTGGCAGAGAGACATAGAGGTATCACACCCCGTTCTTGAATTTTGCTGGGGAACAGATCTGCATTTTGACATGGGAGAGAGGAATATCTCCCCAGAACCAATATATTCCGAGGCCTGCGGCCAGGACAGTGGCAGGAAAAAAACCCTCAAGGCACACATTACAGGCCTGGATGTTCTGAGGGCTCCGAACAGGAGGAGGTAAAGAGGAGATGGAAATCGAAGGAGAGTGTGAAGTTAGAGCATGACAAGGCGATGACCTGAGAGAGAGGCGGTGGAGAAAGTGCTCGGAGGCGACCCGTCGCTCCGATCATGGAGAAACACTTCACGCTTCGTAGCCCGCAGCTGTTCAAACAGCAGGTCCAGTCACCAGCAATCAGGCTGGACCAGAGACTGGAGGAGGGAAAAAAGAGCTTTTTCCGGAGCCCAGCGTTAGTGAGGTGTGAGAGTTTGTCCACTTGGCTTTTTGAGTCCTGCTGATTCTGAGGAGGATGTTCGTACCCTCTCGGCGCGGCGTGTTTCTGGCTTCGGACGAAGGGCAGAGGGGGCGTTTTTGAGTTAAGGGGTGAACGCAGGGCGTGAGAGGCGTGGCCCCCCACCGACCCCAGTCTTGCTGAGGGTGTCGGTGGAGGTGCCCAATCTGCCTGATGGGATGCTGAGCGTGAACATTTCACCTGCAATTAGAAGGGCTTGTGTGAGTGTGTGTGTGTGTGTGTGTGTGTGTGCGTGTGTGTGTGAGTGTGTGTGTGCGTGTGTGTGTGTGTGTGTGTGTGTGTGTGTGTGTGTGTGTGTGTGTGTGTGTG
>JBBPCX010000135.1:33583597-33593987 GCA_037974365.1 Hydrocynus forskahlii | reverse complement strand
CTGGTTTCCTCGTGTTACAACAGCCTCGTCATACGACATTTCGAGTTTATGATGCGCACTCTCATAAAAAACGCATTCAGTTTACACAGTTAGCGTTGTACTTAGGGACTACGTGGGCGAACTCGTTTAGTTGCGTGTGGCGGAAGAATGCGCAGTTTTTTTTTTACATTCATTTTTTGTCATTTTACTACAGTACCGTGTACAAGAACAGTATATTTATGTCTTTGTCCTTTTTCTGTGGCTTAGTTGTGTTTTTATGCTCTAGAATAGGATTTTATATATATGTATATATATATAAAAGGGACAGTGTGCTCCAGCGCTGAGCTTTTACTCAAGATCCCTCGTCTGTATTAACACATGTCAAGCTCACTAATCCGCACAATAACAGCCAGCCACCATCACCTCAGATGACTCAGGCTCGGCGTACCCCTGAGCTCCAGGGGGGTTTTATAGTTGGGCAGCGCTACACTGGGTTTTCTCCTGGTCCCCGACGTGCAGAGCCTGTGTTATTACATGGCAAAATCCCTTTACGAAGAAAGCAAATAAAACAGGCCGTTTAAATCTCAGCAAAATACACTGGCGCACTCGGGCTGCATTTCTCAGAGATTAGCTAGCCTGAGGTGCGCTGCTGAGAACAATCTGTGAAAATGTTCCTGTTGCTGAAAGCTGGACCCTGAAGCTCCATCATGAGTTATTTGAAAAGGTTTGTGTTTCCACAAACGTATTACTTTTAATTGCTTTTTACTTTAAATATTTGGTAAAACTACACACGACTCCGAGTCCACTCGCTGCCCTCAAGGGTGAGAGGGAGTCTGCATTCTTCCTACACGCTGGAGATACATGGAAAAAACAACAATGAGATCTTTCCTTCTTTCTTTCTTTCTCTTGTTTGTTTGTTTCTGTCTCTTGTTCCTTTCTTATGAGACCTTTCTTTCTTTCTCATTTCTTTCATTCCTTCTTACTTCCTTTCTTATGAGACCTTTCTTTCTTTCTTTCTTTCTTTCTTTCTCATTTCATTAATTCCTTCTTACTTTCATTCTTATGAGACCTTTCTTTCTCATTTCTTTCATTCCTTCTTACTTTCATTCTTATGAGACCTTTCTTTCTCATTTCTTTCATTCCTTCTTACTTTCATTCTTATGAGACCTTTCTTTCTTTCTTTCTTTCTTTCTTTCTTTCTTTCTTTCTTTCTTCTTTCATTCTTTCTTACTTTCATTCTTATGAGACCTTTCTTTCTTTCTTTTTTCATTTCTTTCATTCCTTCTTACTTTCTTTTTTTAAGAGACCTTTCTTTCTTTATTTCTTTTCTTTTTCTTCTTACCTGTTCCTTTTTTATCTGATTCTTGTCTTCTTTCTTTTTCTTTTTTATTTATTTATTTTTATCTTTCTCTTGTCTTTCTTTCTTTCTTGTCTGAGCCTTTCTTTATTTCTTTACATTCTTTTTTCCTTCTTTCTTGTGCTGTTTTTCTTATTTCCTCTTTCTTTCTTTCCTCCCCACTCCCCTCCCTGTTTTCCTTCATGTTTGTTTGTTTGTTTGTTTGTGGTGCGGCCGCATGTGTGAGTGTTTTTATGTTCAGAAACCTCCATCAAGTCTTTGACTTTTTTTTAAATCCAGAGTCTCTGCTAATTTACTTTTTCTCACACTCCTGTTTTCTATCATTTCAAGACGTGGAAACATCTAATGTATTTGTTTAAGCTTCATGTTTATTTAAGGCCATTAAAGCTCATTAAGTGAAATATTATTAGCCCCCTGCCTCAGTAATCAGGAGAGAGGAGCCAGTGTGTGTGTAAGTTTGTGTACACACTTATTTTAGAGCACAGGGGGCATAAATGGGATGATCAGCAGTAATTACTGCTTTTTTGCACCGTTATGCATAATACAGCTAATTAGTGTGTACTTTTAATTTGAAAAACTGCTATAACATCAGCATTTATGCATACAAATCGCTTACCACATGTGTAATCGCTCTTGTGGTCTATTTTAATGTTATATTAAGTTATATTAAGATTTAAATAGGAATGTGCTCTTCCATTACCTGTCTGATATCTGATCCTAGAATTGTAGTATCAGCCAATATTGAGTACCGATACTCAGTACACCTACATTAATGACTCGATAGGTGCCTATAAATTCTGATGGTTATATCATTTAACTTTTTATATATTGTATTTTTGTAGAAGGAGTGTTTCTGTGCAATAAACTCACCACACTGTGCTTAAATTAAAGCACACTACTTCTCATTTGAATGTTTGGACATCAGTGGTTTGTGCTTTTTTGCATGATTTATCATTAAATGCAAATTACAAATAAAATTATAAAGAGCATTTTTACTAGTACAAAGTCATACACCACTGACTTTGGATGGTACATGTACTATACTATACTGTACTGAGCTTTCAGTAAAATCATTCTAATCCCTTTTGTGAATTCATGCTCTCACTGTGTGTGGACTTTCTGCTAATAGTTGGCTTGTCAGCTAGTTAACGTTAGTGTGATATATCCTATCCCATTTTCGTAATCTCACATAAACCTAAAGTTAGCTTGCTTGAGGGGATGGTGGCTGAGTGGGTAGGATACTTGCTTCTGGACCAAGAGGTCATGGGTTCGAATCCTACCTTCAGCACACCAGCACTGGGTTCCTGAGCTAGGCCCTTGATCCCAAGTTTCTCCAGAGAGACTGCCCCCTGTAGTTAACATGCAGGGAACTACCTTGTAAACCAGTGGTCACCAATCCTCCTCCTGGAGATCTTCTTTCTGGCTGTGTTCGGCTCCAACCTTCATCTAAGGTCAGTGAAGAATCAGTTGAGTCACTGCTGACTGGTAAGTCCTGGGATGCAGACTTGTTTGCATAATAGCATAGAAGCTACTATGCCACTGTTCCACATTGAATCTCATCTTTGAAAACCATGAATTGAGTACCGTAGTGTCTTCTGAGCGAGTTATGTTGTTCTGTGTGTGTCTTTTCTTGTTAGGGAAGGTGAAAACCTTTTCTGTTTCTCATATCATCAAATGCAAAGGTCCCGCTGACCTGTCTGGCCCCACGCTTTACAAACCAAAGCCAGCATGACCAGCGGTCTGCTCTCTGCTCTAGATTCTGGCTCCTACCCTCGTTCTCGCTCCACTTCATCCACAGCTCCTGCTCAGTTCTCCACTAGACTGTGTCTCTTAGCACACCATTCAAAAATGTCTTTAAAGTAGTTTCTCTTAGTTTCTCCTTCACTCGCCTCTCTGCCTCTGACCTTCTTGACTTGGTTTCCCTCATGCCCTTCTTTCACCTCTTTCCAAGACAACAGTGTGTGTAGAAGCTCAGGAGGGGGGGTTGGCAGAAAAGAATGACGAGTGGACGAGTAAAGAAAGGAAAAGAGAATAAGCAATGGTAAATGGTGAAAAAAGCGAGGGAGAAAAAGAAGCTATAGAGATGGAGGTACAGTAATGTAAAGAGGATATTGTGTCAAACAAAGGGAGATGCTGAAGGGAGAGAATTGGAGGCTGGGAGGGAAACTGAGAATGGAGAAAGAGTGAAAGAGTGGAGATATGCTGACTAAGTGAGCTGGCCGAAGGGAGGGAGAGGGGGATAAGAATAGAGGGATTTAGTGAAAAGTGCCAGCAGGCTATAGGCCTGACAACCATGCAGCAATTGGCTATCTACAGCTCCAGATCAGTTTCTACCATTCCTGATCCACATTTCCATTAGTCATTGTGCGAAAGCCAGAAGTGAAGAGTATGTGTGTGTGTGTGTGTGTGACAGGCTTGAAATCTGTTGCTATACCTCCAAAGACCATGTTTTCCTTATTATTAGTAGTACTACTTATTATTTGTACCTACAGCTTGCAGATTTGTTTGACATGATTTTATTAGGCTTTGAAGGAATTTGTTATCATATAGAGTTATCATATAGAGGTATGTAATCGTAGGCTAAATGTATAGGTAAATATTTGTAAAAATATCCAGACAAGGTAATCTTATTTGGGGTTTTGTACGTTGCCGTGGCTATGCCACTGTATCAAAAACTGATAATAATCCTGATCGCGTCATTTTCTAACTTCATTTGAGGCTAAATTCTAATTTTTCTTCAAATCTGAGTCAGAGAAATCACGTGTCTTTAGAAATACTTGGAAACTTTTTGCAGCTGAGTTGACACTATTCAAAAGAAGCTAGTGCAGTAGATTCTGATGCCTTGATGCACAATAAAAATAAGTGAAAGCTAAATTCTGTTAGAAATCAAATCCCCAAATTGTTGAGCACACAGAAACCCATGCATTAGTTGTACTCAGAAACTTGACTGAATGAAAACAACAACAGTTAAGGTCAAGATGTCAGATGTAAGGTCAAGATGTCAGAACTTTTGAAATGTAGCATTAAACAAAAACACTGAATTTTTAATGACCTAAACCAAGGTTTTTGTGTGAATGAGAGATTAATTACATAGAAAAATGTGTAAAAATCCATAGAGACTTTTGTCCATGAACTCGTCTCCTACACGGGCTTTCCTATGGAGGATTGAGGTGTAATGGGAAATTGAACCTGAATAGTGTATTTGTTTCCGAATGCAACCAAGCAGAGCTTGTTTCACGGTTATCATGTCCCATTAGTTCCGGGTAACATGCATATCATACGATCAGACAGCTCTGAGCGTTTTGCGGCCGGGCCAGCGACCTTCGCTCACACATACGCACACAAACGCACAAACACACTTGTCACAATGTTTTAGTAGGGCCCATTGTGCTGGCTTCAAAAGAGAGGAAGCCGGAAAGAAACAGAATAAAAAGGGGAAAGCGATGAAAAGGGAGAGAAGGGGAACACTGGTTACCTGAATAAAAAAAGAACAGTGGATAAAAATGAGTGGCTTTCTGTGTTGTGGCACATTGACAGGAGGTCTGACTTCGGGAGTGTGTGCGTGTGACCAGCAGTGATGTCCTGGCATGTGCATCTGTGGTCGGGGCTCTTTGGAAACTTTTTTACTGCCTCAGTTCAGTTAATATTAGTGCGAATCTGAGCCAAAGTGTGTTTGCTTCATCTATTTAAATAACTGCCGAGGAAACCCCAAACTCTCTCTCTCTCACACACACACACACACACACACATACATACACACACTCCTATAAAGTTAGACACACTCTTAAGTAAATGTCCTACCTATTCGACTGAACTCCCTTTCTTTATTGGACTGTGGATGGCTTGGCAGCGCTGGCTGAGATATTTAAGGTGTTTATGGTATGTTTCCTTTCCTTTTTTTTACTACTGTGTGTGTGTGTGTGGGGGGGGGGGGTCTGTGTCGTGCTCTCGAGCCTCTGTGTGTGTATTTCTGTGTGTGTATCACATTTTCTCTGTGTTTCATTTGTTTTCACAGACATTGACGAGTGTCTGGAGAACAACGGCGGCTGTGATCACTTATGCCGGAACACTGTGGGCAGCTTCGAGTGCAGCTGTCAGAAAGGCTACAAGCTCTTGACCAACGAACGCACCTGTCAAGGTAAGTGATGGCAATCAAACCGGACGCCACCGCTGCTGCCACGGTGTGGCCACTGTAGGTCGGTGCATTGTGAAATATGCCTTCAAAGCGTAAAGGTCAGAGCATAATGCCCAGCTAGTCAAAACAGCAATGACAAATTTGAGGAGACGCAGGTGGGCACACATGAAGCTTTCAGGGCGCCGTGTTTGTGTGGGTCTGTGTGTTTTGCTCAGCGTACTCGAGGCCTATGGCAGCAGATTCCAGAAAACATGTCAGAGCAAGAATGAGTGCACAAACACAAATGATTTTATTAAGGGAAACCCAAACACCGCCCTTTTCCCAGGTTGGAGTGTGCGTGCGTGTGTTTGTTTACACGAGGCGGGGGGCAGCGCGGGGAGGCTGGCTGTGGCAGCTGACACTCATGGTTCTGTGTCTTTAGGACCTCCCAATGCCAGAGTCTCTAAATCTCCTAAATCCCTATCTCTCTCTCCTACTTCCCCTTTGTTTATTTCTTTCCTCTCCTGTTTCTTTTTGACAACAGTCTCACACTCTTCCCTCTCGCTCTCTCTCTTTCTCTATCTATCTCTCTGTTTTCCCAGTCCATCTCTCTCCATCTAATCTAGCTCTCTTTCCATTCTCTCTCCCTCCCTCTCTCTCTCTCTCTACCTCTTTCTATTCCCCCTCCCTCTCCCTCTCTTTCTCTATCTCTTTGTATTTCCCCATCTGTCCCTCAGTCTTTCTCTCTCTCTATCTCTTTTTCTATTCCCTCTGTCTTCCTCTCTCCCTCTTTCTCTCTCTCTCTCTCTTTTGCCCTTCCTCTCACTTTCTCTTTCTCTCTCTCCCTCCCTCTCTCTCTTTCTCTCTCTCTCTGTGTTCCGTCAACAGACACTGTTTTCATTTCTTGATGCTTTAAACCCCAGGTTGACAAGTGTCTGCTGACAAGTGATAATTATATACTTAGGATTTTATTTTTGAATTATTTATTTATTGTTTTTACTCCTTCCATGCCAGTTAACCCAGGGAAAATAGTTGTGGTTAAGGTGAATGTGTGTGTGTGTGTGTGTGTGTGTGTGTGTGCCAGAGTGGGCGTAAGGGGAGGGTTAATTACTCTGGCTCTGTGCCCGTTGGCAGGGTGGAAGTGTGTGTGTGTGTGTGAGAGACAGAGAGAGAGAGAGAGAGAGAGAGACTAGTAAACCCATCTTCTCTGATGCCCTAACACAATTTTCTGTTTTTTCATTTCACGTTAGAGAGAGGAGCGAATAATTTTGCTGTTTTATGTAAATTCCGCCAAATTGAACTGTTTTTCAAAGGTGGATTGAGATTTCTCATGAGGACTGTGCAGTGTTTCTTACAGTCCCAGCCCTGTTCCTAGAGGTCTACTGTCCGACAGAGATAAGTTTTAACCAGCATCTAACATTCCCAGCACTAATGCATCTGATCCAGCCAATGACTTCTGATGAAGTTCATTCGCTGGAGCAGGGTTGGCAGATTGTGACTGGATCTGCTGGGAAGTAGATCTCGAGGACCAGAGCTTCCAGGCCCTTCCTTGTGCATTTTAGTGTTTTCCAAAAATGGAATAGTGAAATATGGTTAGCTGAGACAAAAATTGAACTTGACCTTTTTGGTCAAGCTCACCATCCTCAGGTTGTAAAAGAAAAACACCTGAAACCCTCTGTGAAACATGCTGGTGGGTCATTGATAGTTTGTTTTGCTGCTAGTCGTCCAGGGACCCTGCGAAAGTCAGTGGCAGTAAATATCAGGAGCTTTTAGCCCAAAATTTGTCAGTCTCTGCCAGAATGCTGAAACCTGGCTGTGGATGGACCTTTCAGCAAGATAACCACACAGAAAATGGTTTATGAGGTTGTTTAAGTTTTATTAACAGGCTCATTTTATCCTTGACTTGTGATCACCTCAGAGTTAACCCAACTCCGAATTTAAGAATCCCTCTAAAATGGCCTTCTTCGTTTTTTGCTTTGAAATATCAAGACTTCCTTGTATTTTAATGTGTTCTTGAGGAACGGCTCTCCAGGCTTCCTGAAGAACTTTCAAAGACTCTCATTTCCAGTCCAGTCCCTGAACCTGACCAGTTTCAGAGGAATGTTTCTGTTGGTTAAGACACACAGAGACCTACGTATGAATCATTCGGGCAGAACATAGAGCATTTAACTCAGTGTGCCAAAGATAAGACATTCTGACAGACAGAAAATATAAAGAAATAAGGGATGGCTTATTTAATTTGTATATTAGGCATTAAGGTGGGCCGTAGGAGAAAAACATTTGTCCATTTTGCTTGTCAAGTCCTTCGGGTGGTGGTGACCTAGTAGGTAAGATACAAAACTTTGTATTTAAAAAAAGGTTTCAAATTCTCATCTGTTAAGTAAATATTGCATTCATTGCTGTTTTAACTGCTATTAGCTGTTCACTTAGATAAAAGCTAATTCTTGCCAGGACAGATATGCGTCATATGTGGCTAGCTTAAGTCGAGTACTGCTTGTCCTGATTGCAACCCCCCCCCCCCCCATCCAGCTGTATGCATTTAGCAGCTGCATCGTTCTTTCAAAACAGATTAATAAAAAACTGCTAAATGTGTTGAAATGTTGAAAAGCCCTCCATGTATCTGGGCGCTCGGCCAGCGCGTGACCTGTGTGTGGGAAAAACAAGTTTTTTCTCCACTGCAGATATAGACGAGTGCTCTTTTGAGAGGACCTGCGATCACACCTGCATCAACTACCCAGGAAGCTTTGAGTGTGTGTGTCATCGAGGCTACACTCTCTACGGCCTCACACACTGCGGAGGTGTGTTCATGCATGCGCACACACACACAAACACAGTGCTGTCTTGTTATTGAGGTAACTGAGCATGTGCAGATGGCCACTGACGACAGCCACTCGCCCACCGGCACTCCTGAATAGACCAACCGTATCATGTTAGTTTTCGTGTGTGTTTGTGTGTGTGTGCCCATGTGTGTATATTTGTTTTTATATTTGTTCATTTTTTCATATTTACATTCATGCGTGTTCTCATTAAGATGCTCACACTTGCATGTTTGTTTCCTCAGATATTGATGAGTGCAGCATCCATAACGGGAGCTGCGAGTACGGCTGTGTGAACACACAGGGGAGTTATGAGTGTGTGTGTCCTCCTGGCCAGAAGCTACACTGGAACAAGAAAGACTGTGTTGGTGAGCCCTCACTCTTATCCCTCCCAGCACCTATTATGTTCCTGATCTTGTTTGTATACGCATATGTATGTGTGTTTGTGTGTCTGTGTGTGTGTGTGTGTTTCCATGGTTACGTGACCCTGTGTGACCCTCAGAGGCAGTGAACTGTCTGCCCAATGGGAAGCCGGCTCCTCGCGCACTGCTCAGCTGCACCAAGACGGGTGGCATGGAGGTGTGCTCTCTGTCCTGTCCGTCAAACGCCCTCTTTCTGGCAGGTCAGTGCTTTTCTGTGGCTCCATTCCATCCACACCACTTCATATCAGTTCAGTTCAGTTCCTCAGTACGTTTTCTGATGCCGATTCTGATTCATTTAGTCCAGTTAATCTTAGCTCAGGTCATTGCATCTGCGTCACGGCATCTTTTTGTTCAGTTCTGTTTTGTTCAGGCCATTCTTTTCAGTTCAGGTCAGATCATTTGCTTCAGCTCGTTTATATCACTTCTGTAGGAGAAGGACAGGTTCAAAGTTGACATTACTGGGCTGAATCAGTGCCCAGAGGAGCGACTCCATGGCGTGGCAATGACATGCCAAACGTTCTGCACTCTCTGCTGGCATCTTGTGGCCTTTGCCACACATCACACTTTTAGAAGCTCTGCTCTTACCTGTGACTCACTTGCATTCGCCATTCGAATATCCCTTACTATCTGTGTCATTCACTCACCAGTACAATCAAGCTTGGAACCACTGAGATTGCGGAGTTCAGAAAGAGCCTGGAGCAGTGGGATCAATCTAGTCGTAGGTCACACAAACCCAGAAAACCTCCTTCTAGAGAAAAGCTCCCTTAGATCTTAGATTTTGGCCGCTCAGTGAGTAACTGACAGCGAGGTATGCTTTTAGATATTAATGTAGCATTCCATAACTGTGCTAATCAACTTTATAGCTTACTAAAGATTGTCTCGGATGCTCAGAGGCCTTCTGTGACATTATATAGGAGTGCGCTCTGGAGTCCTGCCTGCCTGTTTATCTGAAATTTGGTCAGATTGATCCGCTCAGACACTGACTCATTTTTGCTGCGGCCAAATGAGGAGCATGTCTTGAGAGCAATTACATTCCGTAAAGCAGGGCTGTTTCCGTTCGCGTATCCGCTGCATTTGGGTTGGCCGAGGCATGTGTGAGGCTGATGGATGGCTCCTGAAGTGAAATATTTGCTTTTATATCTTTCTGGAGAAAAAGAGGGTGAGAACAGAGTGAGGCTTCCAAAAGCCCGGCCACTCAATCATCTTCCCTTTAGGTTCTCGGTGAAACTCATTTTCATTCCTCATCTTGCGTGCATGTGTGCGCGCGTGTGTGTGTGTGTGGGGGGGGGGAACTTTGATAATAGGTAATAAAAAGCAGTATAAATCCTCTTTAATTCCCAGATGTCCCATAGGAAGCATATGTACAATATATAAAATGTTTAACTGTGTGTGTGTGTGTGTGTGTGTGTGTGTGTGTGTGTGTGTGTGTGAGTGAGTGAGTGTGTTAATAGTCTCTTCATACGAGGAGCACTAGAGCTGTATAAAACCTCTTTTAATCCTGTGCAACCCTGGGTTTGCAGTGGTAGGCCAACAGAAATACTCAGCCTGCCATTGCACGATTTGTGGCCAGGCTAAACTCAGGCCAATGGCTCTCTAGACAACCTCAGCGTGCTCTGTCATCCTGACAGCCAAGCGGTGCCTTTCACACACACACACACACACAACGATAATGCACGCAAACACAAGCAATCATACTTACATG
>JBBPCX010000135.1:33571338-33582811 GCA_037974365.1 Hydrocynus forskahlii | reverse complement strand
GTGTGTGTGTGTGTGTGTGTGTGTGTGTGTGTGTGTGTGTGTGTGTGTGTGTGTGTGTGTGTGTGTGTGTGTATAGACTCTGAAAACAGCTACACCCTCAGCTGTGGAGTTCCAGTACAGACAGGCAAAGTGGCACCAAAGAGGAACACCACCTCCACCTCCAGTACCTCCTCTCTACAGAGCTGCACAGGTAAACCCCTCCAGCCCCGCTTTGCTTCTCTTGTCCCTCCTTCCAGTTCCCTTTTTCCATATGATCTTTCTAAAAAATTGTCTTCAAAAGCATATGATGTGAAAAACCTACTTTACGTGCTCAGTTTTATTTTAAACAGGATCATCAGTTTTACCAATTAGTTACCACATGTTAAATAAAAGTGTCGCATTTTATTCTGTAAGTCATTTATGCTGCGGTGGGCTGGCGCCCCATTTTTGACATCCTCAAATATCATGCGGCACAACTGACAGTGAAGGACTTTTATTCTGATATGCTTTTACAAAGAAGCAGTCAAACATTAAGAAGTTGAAAACAACAAAATATCATTTTACAGTGGGCGTTCGAACCTTTGCATACGTATATACCTTCGCATTGTATGTATTTTTTTTTTCGAGTAAACAATCACTGTTGAACTAAAAACAATTTCATGGTTTTCAAGAAGCTATACCACCTGACTTTGTAAACTGAACCAGCCTAAGGATGTGAAAGAACTACTGATTTTAAAATTTAAATGTCTTTTAAATTTCTTACATGCTTGTCTGCTTCCTTTTAAGAGCATATCAGAATAAAAGCCCTTCATTTCCAGTTGTGCCACATGATATCTGAGGATGTCAAAATTTATAGACAACATTTTTTCCTGATATTCTCTACATATTTACATACAACATAAAATCCCTTTTAAATTGTTTACTTAATCGGTGTAAATCTCAGATGGTCACACCACCTGACATTTTTAAGCTTTGGGCGGAATAAATGCTTAAAATGAAGTTCATGTACATGCACATAAAATAGCTAATTATAGAATGACTTATTATGTATTTCGGATAGTAATTATTTAATTAGAAAATGTAACTGGGCACAAAACATGCACATCATGTCACTGACCTCTACAGATATATATTCACTCACCAGACCTTATTCAGCGTTTGTCTGAACATGTCTCCTTTTACTCAGAAACAGCAGATGCAGCCTGTGTGCATGTTATTCTCTCTGTAAGGTTGCATGATATATACCTGAAATGATGAAATTGCCTTTAGTCACTGTGCAGCTTGCTACTGGAACAAACTGGCCATCAGTATCAGATCTGCACCAGCAGTAGCTTTAAAAAGCTGCTAAAAAACCGCATTATTCTCTGCCGCCTTCTTTTAAACATCCTCACTTCTGCTGCACTTTCCATTTTCTTTTATGTATTCTTTTATTTCTTTTAACCCTCCCATAATCCTATTCTGTTTTATTCTATTTTATTCCCTCTATTCCTGTATAGCACATTGAATGATCTGCTAATGTGCTATGTGAGCAAACTTAAACTTGAAAACGTATCGGAGGTGATGAAGTTAATAGTGGAAAGGTAGAAGTTGAAGCAGCTGTAAAGAGGAGGCCCGTAAGTGAATGTGGACTTGACTCATCTATTAGCAAATAACCTGCCATAACCTTCTGCACCCCCTTTCCCAGTTGCTGAATTTTAGAGGTCCCAGTGTGTTGTGTTCTGTAGATTTTGGACATTAAGCAGTGCTCAGACCGACAGACACGCTCGCGGCTCCCGGTGTTGGACGGAGCACAGAGGAATGCTCTGAACCTGACTAAATGACACTGTTCTGGCTGGTGGTCTGTCTGCTGACAGATATAAAATACACAGACTGGACTCGACAGCAGCCGCTCCAGAAAGCCCTGCATAGGCCCATGGGAAACATGCTACTCACGCAGTTCACTCATAGTTCACATCATGCTGTTTGTCTGTGTGTGTGTGAGGGGAATAAAGAAACCAGTGTGGCGGCATTCAGAAAGCCCCATGCGCTTCGGTTGAGGCCCGAGCTCCTATTGCCCTTATTGCCCTGTCCCAAAGAGCATTCTCAACACACACTCAGAGACTCTTCTAGAATGACCGCAGACGACCACAACCGCAGCCTGTCCTCGATTCACCTCCCTGCCTTCTGTGGTTCTCACAATTGCAATAGCTTGGAAGTATCTACTTAGTTTGCAGAACAGACACGGCAACTGAGAGAAATTTAATGGTAATTTGACATGTTGAAAAGTGAGTGAACCCACAAGCTCCTCTTCTCTCCTGTCTGTCAGAGACTCTGGCCCAGCCCATTAAGCAGAAGGCGCGGTTTAAGATCAAGGATGCCAAGTGCCACCTGAGACCCCGCAGTAAAGAGAAGCACCGGGACGTGGCCAGACAGAACCTGCAAGGTGAGACAACCGTGGTGATTTCGGGTTTTCAGGACTGGATTATGATCTTAAATGGAGTAGAGACTCTCAAACTGCTCATTTTAAAGACTCTTGTAACTATACTTACTCTGTTGGCCATGGACTTTCAGCTGTTCAGCAGGGATTAAATGTGTGCACTAAGGACTCTTATGGTTAGTTATCTCTATAGAGAATCTCTTTTTCACTCTCTTGGTCGACCAGAGGAGGATGAGCCTTAAATGTAAAGTGGCCACCACACATGAATGCATCACAGTACACAGTGTGTTACTGTTCTCTGCATTTGTCTCATTCACCTGAAGTAGTGTGCACTGGGGAGCAGTGTGTGGGATGGTATTTTGCTCAAGGGAACCTCAGTGGTGCCACTGAGGTCCTGGGGTTTGAACCCACAAGCCTCTATTAGCAGGGGATCCCTACGCCACCAGCTGCCCCTGGTTCCTCCCACAGTTTCTTCCTCCATGTGTGTTTTTCCTCTGTTGCCTTAGGCTCACTCACTCAGATCCAGATTCTGTAAAGCTGCTTTGTGAGAACATTGACTGCAAAAAATTGATTGTTAAAAAAATATATAATAAAAAAACTTTGGGCACTTACCCTCTTAACTCCAGGATTTCCTTACCAGTGCTTTCACCTCTGACTTTTCTTTGACGGGATCAGTTTGGGGGTATAACTTCGCTGGCAGTGCTTTATAAAAAAATTGAACTGAACCGAATTACAAACCCCTTCTAATGTCCTTTCTACACTCCTCCACTCCACTCTTCTCCTCTCAGGAGGTCAGTTCCCCTGCACGGAGGACTGCCAGGTGACGTTTGTGAATCTGAAGTGCGAGTCCTCTAAAAAGCGCCGGCGGGGGCGGAAGTCTCCTTCTAAAGAGGTCTCACACATTACTGCTGAGTTCGAGATGGAGATGAAGGAGGAAGAAGCCTCAGGTGTGTGTGTGTGTGTATTTGTGTGTGTGTGTGTCTGTGTATTCAGCATCACTGCTTGTCAGCCTTCTGGCCCGTCCGTCTTGAATATGAAACTGAATTGAATTCAGCTGTGATTTTTGTACATAGACTCGTGTAATGTGGACTGCGTGCGGGAGAAGACGAAGCAAAGACTGCAGAACACACTACGAACCCTGAGGAAGTCCATCAACAAGCAGCAATTCTATATTCAGTTCTCGGGGACGGCATACGAGGTGGCCCATCGCACCGCAAGACAGACAGAGGGAGTTGAGGCCTGCAGCACGGGGCAGGTCCTCAAAGACGGAAAGTGCGGTAGGTGTTCTAATGACTGAATTCTTATCTGTGGGCCTTTGTTTCTTGCTGAAGATTTGGAAGTACTGATGTACAGAGCTTATGTGTGTGTCAAAATCAGAATCAGTATCTTTACTGATACAAGAGTAAACGGCTTATGCTATGACTGTATAGACATACAGAGACACAAAGACAAGAACAATATAATTTATAATATAAACATAATCAATAAAATAAAGCTCTCCAGGAATTACTATGTACTATATACACTATACTATACACAAAATGCTGTGATCACTGTACTATATACACAAAATGCTGTGATTGCTATACTATATACACAAAATGCTGTGATCACTATACCATATACTCAAAAAGCTGTGATCACTGTACTATATACACAAAATGCTGTGATCACTGTACTATATACACACAATACTGTGATCACTGTACTATATATACAAAATGCTGTTGTCACAAACAGTGGTTTGGAGTTGTAAGTTTGGAGTCTGTGTCCCCCAGTCAGCTGCGTTGTTGGGACCTTCTACAGTGGAGAGCAGGAGCAGTGTGTGCAGTGCCCTCCAGGAACCTATCAGGACATGGAAGGCCAGCTGTCCTGTGAGCCCTGCCCCAGTACCGAGTCCCAAGGCATCGCAGGGGCCAAGAACGTCTCTGAGTGTGGAGGTGTGTGTGCACATCTGGAAACACGTTCCACAAATCAATGAATGGCTTTGTAATGGTAATACCAAACACTGATTATAGGAACTGATTAATGCAGCTGCATCCCTGACCCCCAACCCATCCTCGAATTCAATCAATAACATTGAAATGCAGAATCAATAAGAAAACCCAATTTCATATTATTTAAACGTGGGGGCTTCTCTCAGTCAGAGGAGGGTTATTTTGGTACTCTCAAGGGAGTGGCGGAGGGAGGGAAACAGCTTTGAGCTTGGGGCAGGTGGCAAAATTTGAAATTGACCCAATTTGTCTAGTACTGGCGCCCCCTTGTGGGCTTTAGGTTCACTGATATTGCAAAATGTAATGACACAGGAAAACTGGTGAGCTTGGTCGTATTTTTGGCTGTAGGTCAGTGCCCCGCTGGTCACTTTTCTGCTGACGGCTTCCGGCCGTGTCAGCTGTGCCCACTGGGCACCTTTCAGCCAGAGCCCGGGCGTGTTCTCTGCTTTCCCTGCGGAGGAGGACTGATGACCAAACACACTGGAAGCACCTCTTTTAGAGACTGTGAAGCCAAAGGTAACACACCCAAAACCTAAACCACGTATTACCAAACAGGTTTCAGGCTTTTTCCACTCTCTTTCCTTTTCCTTGTCTAACTCTGTCTCCCTCTCTCTCTCTCTCTCACTCCCTTTCTCTTTCTCTGTCTGTCCCTCTCTCCCTCTTTGTCTATCCGTTTGTTTGCCTGTCCATCCGTCTGTCTGTCTCTCTCTCTCTCTCTCTCTCTCTCTCTCTCTCTCTCTCTCTCTCTCTCTCTCTCTCTCTCTCTCTGTGCAGTGCACTGTGCCTCGGGACACTACTACAACTCCAGCACTCATCGTTGTATCCGTTGTCCTGCTGGCACATACCAGTCTGAGTTTGGGCAGAACTACTGCATCACCTGTCCCGGGAACACCACCACAGACTTTGATGGAGCCACAAACGTGTCCCACTGCAAGAGTAAGGCAATGTTGTTTATTACTTCACTAAATACAGTAAAAACAGTAGGACAGCCGGTACGTGAATTTGCATGTACTCAGGTTTGCATCCATCATAAACGCCATTTACCAATAAGTAATAATAGTAATAGTAATATTAATTTCCAAGGTTTAGTCCAGCTTTTCATTCTAATTTCTAAATGGTGAAGTTAGAAGATATTTCTCCATCCTTTCTTCTCAGGCTTTTCTGCATAAAGCCTTTTCAGGGCTCAAGATTAACTGCTTTTAGAACCGCCATGAAACTCTCCCGAAACTCTGGCCTATCCAAATATTAAACTGCTCCTCTGTCACATTCATTAACTGAAATTCTTGTATTGCCATAATATGAAATCAAAAACATAACAACAGATATTACTTAAAGGCTGATTTATCAAAAGTATGTCTGAATTACATTTTAAGCTTTCAGTTATTCACTTCACAAGGTGTCATTTGCCAAACAGTTGGTAAAATCTATTAAAAGTAACTTTGTATGGTTTCTCAGTTCATCGCTTACTGAGTGTTTTCATTTTTCTTGTCACTTTTCTTTATTTTTATAGCACCTAATAATTAAAAATTCATTATCAATTTGATAAATGGCACTAACACTACTGAGGTACAAAAATAGAGCAAGAGACACTCACTGGAAAAAAGGATGATCTTAATTCCAAGGAGAAGGCGTCAGTGTCTTTGAAAGTATAAATATTTGTTTGTGCATTGCATTTATTTATAAATGTGTATATATATATATTATCCTCTCTAGACCAAATGTGTGGTGGCGAGCTGGGGGACTTTACAGGGTATATCGAGTCCCCCAACTACCCTGGTGACTATCCGTCTAACGTGGACTGTGTCTGGACCATCAACCCCCCCAACAAGAGACGCATCCTCATCGTGGTGCCGGAGATCTTCCTCCCTATTGAGGATGAGTGTGGAGATGTGCTGGTCATGAGGAAGAGCTGTAGGTTTATCACACATGACATTTAGTTGTTTTCAGTCATTTTTTTTTGTTATTAGGTAAAGTACGCCAGTCACAATCCATTTCATCTCGTAACATTTCTTCATTAGCTCAGCCCACATCAATAACAACCTACGAGACGTGTCAAACGTACGAGCGACCAATCGCCTTCACCTCCCGCTCCCGAAAGCTCTGGATCCAGTTCAAGTCAAACGAGGGCAACAGTGGAAAGGGCTTTCAAGTGCCCTACGTCACCTACGATGGTCAGACGTCTCTTCTCATCAGTCAATGTTCTAAAATTAGTCCTTTGTATTTTTATGAGAATGAAACGATTCGTAAGCATTCCGTCATGTGCAATATTTTGTGTTACAGAGGATTACCAGCAGCTCATAGAGGACATCGTTCGAGATGGGCGACTCTACGCGTCAGAGAATCATCAGGAGATCTTAAAAGTAAGCTCTGACTTTATATCTTTGATGTCTTTGATATCAGTGCAGTCATTCAACACTGAAAAGTTTGATCTCAGTTTTTGATGGGTTTTATTTAAAACAACAATCCAGTAAATAAAATGAATTAGTTTATATCTCACCAAATTTGAACCTGACTCACCACTCTAAAGAAAAGACACAAATCATATTTATAGCTGCAGGCAGAAGTTGAGCTACCAATTGTCAAATTATTGCTTATTTGCTGAAATTAAGTTGTGAGGAGAAAATAAATATGTAGCCAAAGGTTATCACACATATTTTTTTTTTTGCGCACTACAGGTTTTTACCACTTATCTTTTTATTTTATAAACTGCAGAGTTTTATTCTTGTTAAACTCTGGACAGTTGTTGAGTGAATGAAATGAAAATTCTAGACCAGGGGTCACCAACCTTTTTGAAACTGAGAGCTACTTTACAGGTACTGAGCTATAAGAAGGGCTACCAGTTTGATACACTAGAACAGAGGTTACCTAAACATATCTAAACTTCATGTATGATGTTTGTAAATGTTTTTTAGATATTGTCGTTTTCTTATCTATATAAATGCAAATGTGATTAAAGAAGAATAGCAACAGGCTAAAATTAAATGTTAGACGCTGCTCACTGGTGAGTTGTGCTGTTTTTAGAACAGGTCCGCGGGCGACTCACGTGGTCCTTGGTGCGCCCTGGTCCCCGCGGGCACCATGTTGGTGACCCCTGTTCTAGACTGTCCTTTACTTTAAATGCACTCGTTATTGTTTCAGCTCTAAATAGCTCATGAAGTTGTCTGGTGATCAACATTATAATTATAATTGCAACAAAGATCATTAAGTGTATTTTTAGTAACATGCAAATGTAGAAAATCTCAGCGTGTACAATATTTGCAGTCTTTCTGAATGAAGATTGAAGATGATCTGTTAGGACACGCAGAGGCCTGGGATGACAGCAGTGCTGCTCCGGGACCTTTGGGTTTAGCCTTGGCTTAACTGTCGAATCAGAACAGCTGCAAAAGTAGTTTTCTTTTCCGCTTTTTCAGGACAAGAAGCTGATTAAGGCTCTGTTTGACGTCCTCGCTCACCCTCATAACTATTTCAAGTACACGGTTCAAGAGTCTAAAGAGATGTTCCCACGTTCCTTTATCAAGCTGCTACGCTCCAAAGTTTCCAGGTTTCTACGGCCGTATAAATAAACCCCCCCTCTGGTCCCAAACCCGCTTTCCCCTCCTCTCATCTTTCTTCTCTGTGCTTCTTTTCTCTTCTACTTCTCCGTTTTCCTCTCTGTTCCTCTCCCTCGGAGATGTTTCAGCCTGCTAGCTAGGTCCCAGGATGCACCGCTGCCGCAGAATGAGGAGGTCTGGCCTTTCTCCTGCCTCTCACCTGGAGTCTCTTTTCAACATCCTTTCTCTGTTTTCCTTTCTGTGCTTTTCTTTCTCTCCTAGTGTTTTTTTTTTTGTGTTTGTTTGTTTGGGGGTTTTTTGATTTTGTTTTTTTGATGCTTTTGAATATTTATATGTGCTACAACTTACAGAGACCCACTCCCTGGATGTTTAATATCTATATATTTGTATATGTATGTATGTGTGCATGTATATATGTATGTGTGTTAGTAAGCATGTGCAAGCCTATGCTATGCAGGTGTACATCCATACACACATGGATATATATTTTTATTTTTGGAGAAAAAAAAAGAAAGAACATATTTCATGCCCCAGACGTGCACAAGGTTGCTTTTTTGGAATGACTGGTGCACTTAAAGATTTTTTTACTATTATTTTTTTTTTGTCGAAATCATTTCAATGTGGAGCACGGAGTCGCTTCACAACCCTGTTCTGAACATGGACCGGCCACAAGCAACGGAGTTTGAACATGAAAAAAAGATTTAAACGAAACGAGAAGACTACCTGCCAGTAACAGAGGGTTACTATAGAGTTACATTTATGTTTTGTTACTAATATTTGGAACTTTAATTGCACTTGAGTTTTATATTGTAAACGTTGGGAAAGAAAAAAAAATCTACGGTACTTTTTTTTTGTTTTTCTTATGTTTGTTTTGTATAGAAATGTTTTACCTTGGTTGTAGAAACAAGAGATGTCTCGATCGCTCCTCTCTCCGTACTGAAATAGATCATTTTAGAGGGATAAAGAACAAGAGTCTCACCTCTCCTGGATGCCTGGGTCCATAAATAGAGTTTATATTTGTCTGTTACACATTTCTGCTGGATGTATATCTGACTGCCTTGACATGGAGCATTGCTTTACATGACCTCACATGTGTGTTTGCTTATGTAAATGGTGATCATTTGAAACTGTTAGATATTGGGCTAAATGACCCAGGTAGTGTTGTTACAGGTACAAGGTCCTGCCTTTATTCTCCAGTACTGAATGGGATTACCATAACTGAAGTGGCAACTGTCAGCAATAACGGCCGGTGTAGCTTAGGCCACCTGAGAGTGAATGATGACTTGGATGCTGGCAGGGTGAGGTTAAATGTGGATAGATTCATTATAAACTAAATGCACATAAATAACAGTTTTGTTGTGCTGTGCACAGGGTAGAAAGCACAAATGGCTCTCACTGCTGACAGTTACAGAGCTTGAAGTGATTACAGTGGCATATGAAGGTTTATTTGCTCTGTACAAACTGTATCAAGGAAGGATTTGGGCATGTGTGGTTGTGTTATACGTTCATTTGAGTGTTCACGTGTGCGTACATGTGTTTCTGTGTGTAGAGTACGCAGGGTTTTTTTTACTTGAGTGGGATCTTGTGTTTATACGTTGGTTTTGGTTTTCCAGTTTCTTCTGGTTTTATATGAAACAGCAGTGTTCTCAGAAATTGCGTGTGCATGCATAGATTTAGGCCAGATCCTTACAGTGCTGTTCAAAGGTCAGAGGCCACCCTTTATTGAATGTATCAAATTTTCAGACACAACTGGCAAGAATTTCCTTTGTTAATGTCAGAAGACAGCAGGAAACTTACAAAGAAGGCCTCACAAATTAGCATAATATCAAATCTATCAGGATTTAACTAAATACTTCCAATCTCAAACCCAACTAGTTACAACTAGTTATATATGCTCCTCTTCAGGCATGAACTCTCACAAAAAGCAGCTACCCACACACACCTCAGCTGCCATGCACATTTCTTTTTCATGGACATCTAAAATACCTTATGGAGATATTTCTAATACGATAATGACAAAGTCAAGGAAAGTAGGTGAAAAAAATAGGAATTTTCAAAAATATGATTAATCCAGAGAAAACAGAAGATGGAACTCTATAAACCACCAAAACTGACCACCAAAGCAATGCATCATTGAAAGTCCACTTTTGCTTCCGTTGTGAAAAAATCCACAAGAGTTTCCTTCCATGCTCCACACTCAGAAGACAACCAAACACTCTGGGTCTGAGAGGATGTGTGGATGTTCAAGAAGCCTTTACTGAGAAACAAACAAAAATCAAGAAGATTTGCACTAGAACTTGTACAGCATCACTGAATGTGTTGGTGAGAATCAGGAAAATGAAACAAATTCTGTTTTTACAAGAAGCAGAAAAACTCAAAGTGTCCTGAAAATAAAAATCAAGCAAACGGTGGTCTAAGATTTTGCATAGTACTGTACATCTTACATCTGTTGTTGGAATTTAATGGTTTATAACATGGAATTAGGCAGGATGGAATTTTGGTTGTGTTGAAGATATACAGCACTACCTTTTACATGCAGTACAGTCAAACACCTCCCTTCCCCTGTCGAGCCACCTGTCCCGTTATATCTGTATCAACCCCTGATGCTCAGGGAAGAACATTAGTCCCAGTCCGTTAATATCTGAGCTAATTTTAGTGCTGAGACAGAGCAGGGTTGCTAAGCAGCCAGTTCAACAAGTCAAGTGTAAAGATTCAGATTTAAGTGCAGGTTTAACTTTAGCAAACAGTGTTTCTTATCACAGCGGTTGGCATGGTTTAGATTAAACTGTGGTTTACACATGCAGAGAGCAAAGGGGCAGTGGATACACAGATCATATCTTTACATTTGTGCAGCTTCTGACCGTGTGTATGTCGTGTGGACTGGAGTGTTGTTTGGGCCTGACAGGAGGGGTGAGCTATTACTTTAAGGCTGCTTCATATAAGCACTTAATCATAATATTTCTTCAGTTTCTCAATGTTCATAACAGCCTGGAGCGCGTTAATACAGGGCGGTCAGGGTCAGACACATGCAGCAGTCACTGCTTTGTGGGAACGCCAGTCGCCAGACACATAAAACTGACACGCCCGTGCGTCCACACGCATTGAATATTCATTCGTCTGTGCTGTTATGGTAAGAGAGTAGTCGCATGCTTTCATGCACATCCTCTGATGGCATGTTTTTATTGTTATTCACACTTTTTTGTTGTCGAATTGCCTATTTGTAGAGAAAATTAGCACAGTGCTGGAAAAGCAGTGAAAGAATGTTCAATCTGAGAGCATCCCTCATCCTGGAATCCCCCCAGCTGTGAGCATTTTAGTGGTTTCGCCTTCTCTAACGAACCTGATTTAACCAAAAACCTCATTTAGAAGCTGTTCTGGAGTTGAGTGGGGTGCTAAAGCCAAGAAAACACTACACTGTGGGAATCCAGGTGAATATCATTGCTCTAGACATGACTCACACACACACACACACACACACACACACACACACACAAACACGCACACACACACACACACACACACACACACACACA
>JBBPCX010000135.1:33543625-33550859 GCA_037974365.1 Hydrocynus forskahlii | reverse complement strand
CTCTCTCTCTCTCTCTCTCTCTCTCTCTCTCTCTCTCGCTCTCTCTCTCTCTCTCTCTCTCTCTCTCTCTCTCTCTCCCTCCCTCTCTGCTTTCGAGTGGTCTGCAGTAGTCTGTCTGTCTTGTTCTGTCCTGTCCTGATTATAAATAATAGATCACCTCCGTTTATGATGCAACAGACATGTGGGCAGTGTAAGGTGTGTGTGTGTGTGTGCGTGTAGGAAAAAAAAGCTTGAGAAAAAGTTTATATCTTTCTTTCTCCCCGCCCTCTGCATTTTTGCCTCTGTTCTGCAGAGCCCCTTTGCTCTGTCTCTAATCTCTATATAAAGAGAAATCCATCATGAAACTTTAATGCATTCTCTATCTTCCCTCCTTCAAGCTTTGCGTCTCTCTTCTGTTTCTTGGCCTGTATGTGGGGTTTACGCTGCAGAAGGTTTGGCTGTGGGTTATTAACGAGGAAGCTTGACACCCCTTTACAGCTCTTAACGTTGAAAGCAAAACAGAATCTAACATGGCAATAGCTTCAAGAGCCAAATCATTTTCCATCTGTCTGTTCATGTGCGCTTGTACTTTATGTTTGGTGTGTTGGCTTTGTGTGTGGGTTTATATGCGTGTGCGTCTGTGTGTGTGTGACTGGTAGTGTGTGCTAAACCTCAGTTTCTCAGTTTCTCTTCACAAATGGACTGCACTCTGGAGTATGTTTTCTCGTTTTATCTAAACATAGTAGATCAACGTGTTTGGTCCTTGTGTGAATGTGTATTTGTTTTTGTCTTGGTTTGTGTGTGTGGAAAGAGCCTTACGGACACAAATATAGCATCACTATACCTAAAGACATTTTCACACTGCACGATTTGTACAGTATTGTTTTTATACAGTTTTTGATACGTTGCAATGGAGACAAAGAACCGGCATTACCTTGTTTAATGTAAAGTATGAATACAGTTTTTTTTCATATTGCAATAGTGCTGTATTACAATTGTTTCATTCTAATCCAAATCCAATTAAAGATGACTAATTTAAGAGCAAATATCCAAAACTCACTCAGTCCATTTTTTGTGATTTTTTAGGTAACACTTCTATTGGCATATTTTTACATCACCTCTTTATGTGCAATAGTAGAACTCACTCAGTCCTGTTTAATACACGGTACAAGATTAGGTGAATTTCAAAACTCACTCAGTCCACTTGCACAGTTGCGAGTGGTACTTACTTACCCAGGTCTCCCAGGCGGATATAAATATTAGGATATAAAGGGAAATATTAGAATATGTTGTAGGATATAAATATTAAACTTGTACATCATTTTGTGACATTGAATATCGATTTACTTAGCAATTGTTTTCATTATATTTTTTAAACAAATTTGCCCATACTAAAATGTGCAGGAGTTGCACTTTAGCAACAGGCATTGAAAAATGACAAGTAACTGTAAAATTTAAATTAAAAAAATATTTCCTGTAAGAATTGCTTTCCAATAGGTAAAACAAGTAAAACACGATTTTCCGGGGAAAAAAATGCTTTTGGACTGAGTGAATTTTGGAAATTAGCTCTTTCAATTTTTGTAATGAAACATGTAATTGGCCTGTGTTTTATAGTATTGTTGTTGTGACTAGGGCTGGGAACTGTTACATTTTTTTTTAACCCAGGGTGCGATATCTGAGTGATACTTGTCAATACTTTCTTTTAAATTACAACCTGAAAGTAAATCAGAAATGAGTGTGAGGTGCTGGATGTATGTAGATTCAACAATGGTCATGAAACACTGTTATTAATGATATTCATACAGAATTTTGGAAGATTTTGTCTAGATTTTGTAAGAAGAATGCCTATTGGCTCATGAATGCTGATAAGAGCGACTACTTAAGAGTTGAAATTTAGTTTTGAATTTTTCAGGACTATTTAAGTGGTTCAGTCAGTACCATAAAACCTTCAATTCCCAGACCTAATTTTGACATATGATGCACTTTATCATATTAACTTGCCTTCCTCACCACAACTTATAGGATATCTATTTTGAGTAGATTTGTGTGTTGGGCTAAATTCAAAGCTCTTTTTCTTAAATTATTTATTCGTAAATTAGTATTATGACACTGAAATGATCAGTATTCAGCTGAAGACAGTAGTCATTTCACTACTTAAGAGAACGCAGTGTGAAATTTGCTGTTTCTTAGGTGTATTAATGTTGTGATTTGGGGTTTTAGCTTTATTTATGTTTCCAGGGTGCCTCAGGTTGCTAACGAACCTAAAGGCACGCCTTTGCTGTATTAAAGCCGTGCCAAGGCGCAACAAGAGGAAAATAATGACTTGGCTGTCTTTCTCCATCTGGTTCACTCAAAGCTTTCCTTTTTCTTTGTCTCGTTCCCATCCCTTCTTTCAGCTCGGTGTGTGTTTTTTCTGAGTGAATAATGCAGTTTGTGTTCACTTGTGTGTGATAATGGTTTTTAAAAGGGGTTGACCGATTATCGGCCTTGATGATTATCACGCGCTGCTTTGGCTCTGATGCAGTCATCTCTGTTGTGTGGGGTAGAGCAATGTCCCATCTATCTGATTCTTTACGGCCCGGTTTCCCAGACAGGGATTAAGACTAGTCCTGGACTATATTTCTCTTTCAATGGAAAATCTCCATTCATGATACTGTTTAGCGCAGGACTAGGCTTAATCCCTATCTGGGAAACTGCTCCTACAAGTCACAAGTGATAGCCTCTCAACACGGAAGGCTACTGTGTCAGAGGAACAGGCTCAGAGCAACACATTTGTGGACTAGAGCTTGCTAGAGCTGTGTTTTGAAGGTAGATATTGTCAAAATTTTGATAAACCCCAGTTTCGGTGACTGGCTGAGATAAATTTTACATTCACGCTCATTCAGGAGATTGTCTAAGTCTGACTGGATTTTCATTCGATTGCAGCAATGATGTTCAAAGCATAAATCTCTTAAAATCTTTGTTCAACTACATATTTTCATTGTCAGTTAAGCTGCTTTAACAAATGAAGAGCCAAGTTTATCTTCCATGGCGAACTCCAGGTCCAGTGCCATCATGTTTAATGGTGCAGCAGTCAGAACATAACGGTGCATCATTTAAAATGGAACCAAAGATAAGAAGCCAATTTTCACTGGATAAATTATATCATGAGTGCAGTAACTTTATTTTGTTTTATCTTTGTCTTGTTGTGTATTGTTTGCCTTTTTAATATCTTTCAACTGATCTTGCTTCCTTCTTCTGAAGAAAACAGTGAACTATGAAATCATAACAGCCAGGTTAAACCCTTTCCAGCAAATGCCATTTTCTCCTGGTTTTATGATAACTGTTTTATTTAAAGAGTAAATAGACCTTTACTCAGCTGGGGTCTAAAGAATGAAAACAAACTGTCTAAACATTAAATATAGGAACGGATACCAACATAGAGAATGAATACTCAGTTATTTCAATTATCTAGGCCAGTCCCGCCAGTTTCAGAGTTAAATGAAAATGCAGTGAAATACAGTTACTATAAGATAATGGAGTTTATTCATGTAGCGAAAGCTATATCTTTGAGTAACACTGGTTTAAGTGCAGCTAGAGCTTATTTTAGCTTTAGTATCGCAAACGTAACTCACTTGATGTATTTAAATGTTAGTGGATGGTCATAATAATGTGTGCTAATTCTTGTAGGGTTAACTTGAATGCAGCACACAGTGTGAACAGTGTGAAATTCTTTCTCTGTATTTAACCCATTCACCAAGTGAAGCAGCGGGCAGCCAGGAACACAGCATCCAGGGAACAGTGTGTGGGGATGGTGTCTTGCTCAAGGAAACCTCAGTGGTGCCACTAGTAGTCCTGGGATTCAAACCTACAGCTTACTGATCTCAGGGCAAATGCCCTAACCACTAGGCCACCAGCTGCTTAGAGGTAGGTAGAGGAAGGTGTTTTTGCTGAACTATGATATAACACACAAAACCACCAACATAATCCGTTTGAGTTTCTGTGTTAGCAGTGTGTGTAAGGTGAGAAGCACCATCTCTTACTGAGGAGGAGATGGATTATGGATTAGAGAGAAGAAAAGTGAAAGTAAAAAAGGAATACGGACAGTGGGATGTAGTGCGTCCGGGTTTTGTGTGTTTTTTAAAAGGGACCTATTATGCAAAATTCACTTTAGTTATAATAGGTCTATGGGCTACAAAACATGTTCATGAAGTTCTTTGCACAAAATCACTCTCACATAAAGAGACTCACCAGCTCTGTTCTTCACAGTTTCAGGCCCTTTCAAAACGAGCCATTTGGACGGATGGCCCCCATGTGACGTCAGGTGGGGGTCAATTTGCATAGAACCGCCCCTCATCTGTCGAGACCCCACCCACTAGACTGTTGCTTGTCACGCCTTTCAGCGGCCATCTTGGGTTTTTGCAGCGTTATGTATGCTGAATTCAGCCGTGCCTGACCACTGCAGTAGCAAAAACTCGCTCAAAACAGAATAAAGCAACCTCCGCAATAGGTTAAGGCAAAGAAATTGGCGTGAAAATACACCAATCACGCCGTAAAATGCGTGTTTTGTTCCTGTATACGTATACAACACCAGATCCACCATTACGTCACGGATAAGCAGAGCACAATGTCTACCGGCACACATCAAGTGTTGTGTTCATCTTGCTCTGGGTCCGACTCGGGGTCCAACTACATGTTGGATACCGTTTATTTTCTGCCTTTTCCACGTGTGTTAAGTGTCCCAATTTTTGTCCACCTAGTGTATCTCTCACGCTTTCTCCCTCCATTCCTTCCTTCAGCCTGGTCACCATACAGGCTAGAACCACTGTCACAGATTGAATGGAAGTAAAGAAAGAAACACTTAAGGACATGAATTCTAATGTAAAATCCAGAAGTTAAATATGCAGCTTAAGCATGGGATGGGTGGGGCGTGGCCAGCAACAGCTTATGTGCATAAAAGGGACAGAGCCTGAAACGACTCATTTTGAAAAGGACCGAAACTGTGAAAAAGTAGGCTGGTGATATCTCTTTATGTGAGAGTAATTTTGTGCAAAGAACTTCATGAACATGTTTTGTAAAGCCCCTAGACCTGTTATAACTTGATTTTTTTAAAAGTGAGTTTTGCATAATAGGTCCCCTTTAAGTCAGGAGATTGAAGGGTCCTGGAGTAAAAGGTTAGAAATGCTTCTCCTTCACCAAGACTCAGAAGTGTTACTACAGAACCCCCTCTCTACCGTCTCTGTCCTGTATCCAGTCCCCAGCCTCTCAGGCTCAGACATAAGACTGCCGGCTCTGCCTGACCTAAAAATGAAATGAATCAATCAGCACTTCTATTTCGGGCTGTATTAGAAAGATTTTGTTCTGTTAAAGCATCTTCTAAAAGAAACATGAATAATGTGCATAGGGAGAAAAAGAGGAAGAGTGAGGGGGCACCAGGGAGGAAGAGAGAGAAAGAGGAGAAAAAGAGCCTAAAGGAGTCTGAAAAGAGACACAGACCACATTCACAGCATCTCTTGTATTTCACAATGCTGTGAATTACTGCGTGCACGGATTATAAGACACCGTGAACACAATGGCCCATATTTTTCAGGACTGGGTTGAGGTTCTGCTGGGTTCTGATACAGAATGTTATGCCTTTTATGTCCTAAATAATACAGTTCTATAGACAAAGTGTACTTGATCCTAGAGCTGTACTGTCCCCCAGACATCCTACATAAATGTGGTCCATTGTGGATGGTTAGTTTAGTTACTAAGATCCAGATATTTTGGATTTAATAAGACAGGTTTAATGTGTGTAGAATGGATATACAGTCATATTTACATTTAGAGGAGTTGATTTGAACATGTATAGAATTAATAGTTATTAAATAACTGAAGTTTGGGAAGAGGACTATGACTGAAGCTACTAATCTTCCCATACATTTCCTCTTCTCCCTGACGTTTCCTGTGGTGGAATTTTTGTTCCCCATCACCTTCCTGTTGCTCAGTCTACTCCCAGACCTCTTTTCTTTAAAATAACTCATTTAGAAGCTGCCTCCAGCCCAAGTTCTCAAATATATTATTTTATCTACACAAAGTTTTTTGTGTACTCAATCATTGCACAAATTTGGTCCTCATGTTGTGCTGTAAAAGTTTTCATGGTTGAGTTATGATTCAGAGGCCACTTGTACCAGTATAAGTAAGAAACAAGTTGTTAGTAGCTTTCTACAGAAATGCCTCAACCTGATGCTTTTCTTTTAAGCTTTGCACAAGAAAATGTAGTGCATTACTGGAAACGCTGATCTCTCTCGCACAGACAGACAGACAGACACACACACACACACTCTGAGAGCTCAGTAATCCTCTCAAACAAGCCCTGAATTTGAGGGTTGGTGGATTTTCCCCATCAAAGGCCAGAGACCACCCACCAGAACACACAGGGACAATAGCACTTAGATCCGGAAGCTTCCTCCTGGTCTCTACACCTCTAAAGCTCTAATTCGGCAGGCCCGCCATGCCTACACACACACACACACACACACACACACACACACACACACACACATTCATGAACATATAGATGCACACAGTGCTTTGAGGTCTGAGTTTGTGCTTACTAGTCATGTGTGGGAAAAAGAGATTGTGTGTGTGTGCGTGTGTATTTGTGTGTGTGTGTGCGTGCGTGTGTGTGTGTGTGTGTGTGTGTATGTGCTCATATCCGTGTGCACATGCTATTCTTTGTGCATGCATATATGTGTGTGTGAGCATGCGTGCTCTTGCATTCGTCTTATTTAATTGCCTCCCTTTGAACGGAAAGTACATGAAAAGAACAGAAGCTTTTGTCGCCGAGATTCATAGTGAAATTTAAACTTTGTTGCTTGAAAGCGTCTTTTGAAATCAAAGACAAAAGGGTGTGAAAGATGGAGGCTAATAACAACAGGCAACATCCAGTCATTTGCGTGTCCGGATTAGGCGTTTGAGCCCAGCAAAGCATCTTTTTCCTTTCTCTTCCTCCCCTTTTCCCTCTCTTTCCATCACAAAAGCAGCGGGCTCTCTCTTTCCCCTCCTCCTCTGTGCTGGCGTTTTGTATTTGCGTGATTGATTGCTTCCAAAGACTATATTTTTGCTTTGTGTTTCTAAGAGAATGACTCTATTGTGAAGCGGCGAGTCTTCTCTACGTTTCTGCGTCAGGCCTCATAAGCAGCAGGGCCGTTTATCTATAGGAGAAAGAGCAAGGCAAGCTGTGCACTCGGACGAATACAAGAGGTTTTCACACATGCAAAGTGAAACTAGCAGC
>JBBPCX010000135.1:33531125-33538625 GCA_037974365.1 Hydrocynus forskahlii | reverse complement strand
TCTACCACTCTTAGTCCTTTTTTGGCAAACTGAGGTCAGTGATATCAATGTTTGTCACATAGCTCTTTGTTGTATTACACACACACACATACGCACACACATACTCACTCTCATGTATGGACACATACACGTACACTTCTTTAGCAGGCTAAATGAGATCTTGGCACACTGCGTTTTTCCCTAAATCCGGACTATTTGTCATGCGGTGATTCTGGAATGAAAGGGACAGCATGGGGGAAACATGTGGCGTGTTTTTCTGCTCTGCTGACGCTAATGCAAGTTTACAAGTCATTTGTCATCTGGAGATCCACAGAAGCAGGGCCGCTTGGCGGTGTGTGTGTGAGATGCGTGTGTGTGAGTGTGTGTGTGTGTGTGTGTGTGTGTGAGAGGGAGATAGTGAGACTAAAGACAGACCGAAGCCTGTGTGGGAGGATGGAGTATTAAGGATAGCTGTCCCTTTCAGAAAGCATGAAGTACAAACAATGTGTAGGACACATACTGCATATTGCTCTGAGCCTTTGAGCATCTCACACACACACACGCACACACACACACACACACGCACATGCATACGCACACGCACAAACACACATCATCATATGCTATCAACTGCATGGACACAAACACACAGAGTTACTGACAAACATAATCGAGACATACAGAAACCATGGGGGTGGAGATATCTGCTTATGCACACACACACACACACACAGCCTGTGTACACTATGGGGGGTTACCAGTGGAGAATAGCTGCTTGCTACATGTGTAATGGTATGATTGAGATAATGTGGTGCTCCTTTTGCATTTTGATGGGGGAGGCATAACACTGCAAATGTAGCTCAAATGAGTGGACTTGGAACTAAATCTGCACTCTGTATTCTTTATATTGTACCATGTTGACCATATGTAGTGGCTTGATGCGAATGTGCTGGTTGTTTTAACAGGAAAGGATCAAGATGATTAGCAGTCAAAGTTTGTCACTAGTTAATTGCTTCTCTTTGGTTCTTCCTGTCTTCTTCTCCTGCCCCCCCCCTTTTCTCACTCACTCACTCTATCTCTCTGGGCACTGAAGCGCTTTGAGTACAGTAAGGGGCATATCGATGCTGTTGAACACAGCGCATGCCAATTTTGGGCAAAGACAGATGAACCCTATAGTTCTTTACCTACTGTGTCTGTGTGTGTGTGCACACATGTGTAGACCATGAGTCTGAGTTTATTCTTGATTGAATTGGAATCTTGATTTTTTTCTTAGAATTGAGTTCGATTCTCACTTATGTGTCTTCAACATATGAATTATAAACTCTTACATACTAAACTGTGCAATAGCAGCTCAGAGACCAAAATGCATAAATTATGTGTGAAACAGTTTTTGCAGTAAATAAATACATAAGCAAACAAAAATGTTACTAAAACAGATATCAGCTGTACAGCCGTATAGATGCAAACATTGAATGTTAGTGGCAGTCTATGTTAAAGGTGCTCGAAGAGAGAGCAGTGGCAGCTGGTGTGACCTGTATGCTAATCTTTGAATAATACTTAACTGACATTACTTATTTGAAATTACTATATATTAGCCAGGCATTAGGCCAATCACCACTTGCTCTGACTCACTGAACACTGAACCTCAGCAGCAGAAATGAGGCTAACACAAGCCCTTTTGATATCAGAAGCCATGCAGCATGGCAGTACCGCCGACTGTGAGTGACAGATGAAGTGGGACTATCTCGTGCCAGTGTTTGGTGCGCAGATCTCTGGAAACTTGAAGTTTTGAGCACGATGACTGTGCCCCTTCCACAGTCGTTCACATAACACTCGATACGGAACGCTTGCTGCTCATGGTCGGTTTGGTACAGAAGCTTTGTGGTTCCCACTTCCGATCTAAAATGTGCTTCATTTAGCATTGCTTGCATATTGTAAAGTGGCATTTGGCTGATGCTCTCATCTAGAGCGACTTACAAACCGTCCCCCTGGAGACACTGAGGGTTAAGTGTCTTTCTCAAGGACACAATGGTAGAAAGTGGGGGTTCGAACCTGCAACTTTGTGGTCATCAGATTCACCAGCAAGTGTTTTACTCACTAGGATACTACTATATTATGGTTATTACTATATTATACTATATGATGTGCCCACTGCAGTGCCAGCAACAAACAGTGGATACTGGATTGGATCAGTGGAGGGAAGGAGCGGCGCTCTGCTCTTCACCAACACACGTTTGTGGATCAGAACATTTATAGCAACGCTCTTCCCTCATTATATATACAGGAAACTCAGGACACAGTTTAGACCCTTAGTTCTCCAGAAACATTCACAATAAAATAACTGCTGAATCTTCTCAGAGCTTTTAATGTTATGTTTTTATTTTTTTCACCAAATTATGGAGAGAAGGATCAAGAACAGTATCGAGTATCGATATCAGATTGATATCAGAATCAGTATCAGTAAAATCCTAATAATACACATCCCTGTTACTCGTGTTTAATTGCACATAATGTGTATTTCGCAGTTTTAAAAAGTACTTTAAAAGTACTTTTTAAATGCAGAAGTACTTTTCAAACTCACCAAACGTCAGAAAAACTATCATAGTACATAGAGTGGATCATAGAATGATCTTCATATATTGTGATGTTATATTCTTCCTTATCACCCACCCCTGGCCTTGTTATTGATGTCTGTTCTTGGCTGTCATTCAGGACTCCATGCTCAGGGAGCGATAGATAGAGGAGGGAAAAGAAAGAGCAGAGGAGGGGTGGTGAAACTTTTTTTTCCTCATGAAAATGAAAATTGAAGAAATGTTAGCTACCCACTGACTCCACGAGGAATAATTAACGCTAGAGATGCAAAAGACTCCGTAATTAGATTTTTTAATTATTGAGGATTTGCTTCTCTTCTATAGTGGCCCAATTAAAACACCTCATCAAAAAAAGAAAGACAGAATGGAAAAAAAAATTAAAGAAAGGAAAGAAAGAGTGTCCTCCTCTTCCTGTCTTTTGGTGTCAGAGGCAGTGTACCTGTCTTTCTTTCTTTCTTTTTTTTTTTTGTCTTTTTTGTTTGATGGCTCTTCCTCAGTGATGAAGGCCACACACTCTAAGTCGCTAATGAACATCTCTGTGTTTGGATGGAGGGATTGATGAGCGGGGAGGAGAGGAAGAGGAGCCTAATGATCAGGTGGAAGAGGCCCTTTGAGTTGGAGGAGATGTGAGGGTTGTGTTCTTCACTGGTTGACCTTGCCCGTGTGCCTCGGTGAATTAATTAAGGTGCTGGTTGACGCGCAGTGCGATTTGGGGAAAGGAAAGAGATTAGCGTGGCGGCGGCTGGGTCTTCCCTCAGGGAGAGAGTCGACTGCTTCGGCTATGTAGGGCTGCCCACAGGAGGACCCGCTCAATTAACGGCTGGTGGGGGGGCTATGCTTGGGAGCGCCCCCTATCCAAGTTGTCATGCACCCTTCAAAACACAAATACACTCTCAGAAGAAAACAGGTCCTCCAGAATCAAAGAATGAGTAAGAGACCAGAAGTTCCCGGAACATCTGCCTGTTTTATTTTCCTAATTATTTTTGACATAGTGTTCTGCTTAGGCCCCCCTATAATGCTGTCAGTCATTCTGTGTGTGTGTTCTCATTGCAGTTGATTCCTAAGAGGGACTTTGCCTCAATTTACCTATGAAATGGTTTAAAGGGATTCCATTCCTTTTTCTTTTGAGTGCTGTGTATCTGTGTGTGTGCTCATTAGCAGCTTCTGTATCTACCCTGACACACCGCATAGTTTTAGCCCATCCGTTTATATAGATTTTGCAGATTTGCGGATTATTGTGGGCAAAATGTATGGTTGAGCTTCTATACCTTCTATACTTTTTTTCTTTGTTTTCTTTCTTTCATTTTTTTTTTGGTTCAGTATGAAGGTAAAAGACCTCCCCGGACCCCTACAAATAACGTCAGTCAGTGAAATAAAGTGGCCTTTTCATTTTTTGTTGTATCTTTCTCGCTCTCTTTCTGCCATTGATCCCTCTGCTTGGCGCTGTTGGGTTTTGCCTTGGCATCAGACGAGCGTGAGAGATGCCCACCGCGAAGGCACTTTCACACCTTTGCTGAGGGAAGAGGCAATATGGACTTCTCCCCCCTCTCCATTCCTCCTTCCCTCTCTGTATTTCCCTTCCTCTCTCTCTCTCTCCTCTCTCTCTCTCTCTCTCTCTCTCTCTCTCTACCTCCCTTGCCACTCATTTCTTTTCTCTTCACTTCCTTTCTTCTCTCCCTCCTCCCGGAGAAGTTTGAAATAATTTGAGTCTCCTGGGTTTTTACACATTCTAATTTCAAACTAAATGGGACATCTGTTTGAGAAAAGGAAGATTTGCCACGGTTGCTAAGGCAACTATCACTCCATGGGAAAGGGGGGGGTCCAGCAGTTTTAGAGGCTGAATTAGTACCAGCATTTAGTAGCACACATATTACATTCCCCAAAAAAACATCTTTTATCGTATCCTAAGACTCACATCCCTTTTTTCCCTTTTCTTTATCCTTCTCTCATTACCACGGCTTCACCCCTTTAGCAGAATCTCCCATTCCTTTATGCTTCGTGCGTAATGTAAAGGAATAACATTATGGCAATTATTATTGTGTTCAAGAGTTACGCCAATTAGTCGAGGAAAGGCGAACTCAACTGACACACACATGCACACATGCAAAGCGCCTTCATCTGCCCAGAAAGCTTCTTATTTCTTATGGAAATTGAGCATTATTTGGAAATTTGCTATTGCAGCAGTTTTAAACATTTGAATAACCGCTCAGGCTGTTGAAGTGGGTCACCAGAAACACCAGATCAGAAGTTCCGATCCAGAAGTTTGATGCGCAGAGGAGGTTTGGCCTGTACCTTGCCAGGCTTACATCTTAACATTTTCACAAATCACATTAACTAAGCTGTAAGTGTGTGTGTGTGTGTGTGTGTGTGTGTGTGTGTGTGTGTGTGTGTGCGCACGCACCATCCATGATTTAGGAAAGACCCGGGGGCTTCTCACCCACCCGCCCTTCTCATCACCCAGAAGGCAATAGTTTTGTGTTGCTCCAAGCAGCACCATATGACACTTTTTCTAGCTCGCGCACAAACAATCACACACACATCATGATGGTGCTGCTCTCATGATGGTTCTATTCTGCACCTGCTCCTCACAGTTCAGACATGAGGGGACCTGGCACTGCCATCAGGAACACGCGCACACACGCAGGCAGTCACACATTCATGCCCTGCATTAATATTATTTGAGGCAGTTAGTGTACTCATCTCACCCTGTTCCTGTTTCATGTTATTTCTCCGCCCCTCCCTGCGTCTGTCTCTACACACCACTTTTTCCTCTCACTTTTTATTGCCCTTCTTTGCTTCTCATTTAGTCCCAGAGACACCGCCTCTCCAGAGCTGTTTTACAGGCAGCAGATGTATCATACTCTCTCGTCCTCCTCCGCCACAACAAGCATACTGCGCCACTAAATACCTCCTTTAACGTATTGGCAACATAATCATAACGTATGCATGTGTTTGAGCCTCTCCAGTGGGAACTCATTAGTCGTGTGCAGGGTGTCTGATTGAGTCTCACTCATCTCCCCATGCCCTTAAAGTCCCCCTGAAAGATAGAGAAGGAGAGACACACAGAGAGAACCATTGTTGAGGGAAGTGTCCAGAGACTTTCCATGTTATGTAGTTTATTTGGTGCTCATAGTAAAACTGTAACATATTCCATTCTGGAATTTAGCTGACAGGAGGCACTGTGCATCTACTTTCAGAGAAAAACAGTCGTAAAGGTTTTGCTGATTCTTATATCCTAGTTAATAATTAATTTAACTTTCTAAGCACTTTTTAGCAAGGCTGTAATTGCTGTCTCAATTTGAGTTCTTTTAGTAATATGAAAATATCTACATGCTGTTGAAATTTCACTCCAATAGCACCAATAGAAGTGTCTGGACAAGGAATCTGGTTTCATTAACTTCTATTCAAACCTAGCAAAGAACATTCATTCCCCTGGTCACGTACAGCATATACAGAGTGTACTGTGCTGCTTTGCAGTTTGGGTCTGATTATGTGTGTGTGTGTTTGTCATTGTGTGTTTTAGTCAGGTGCATGAGAGACTGGTGAGTGTGATGTGGAGGGAGGGGGCTGGCGCTTCTTCAGGAGCATTCCATAGGGCTCTGTAGAATGTAGAAAAGGCGGGTAGAGACACTGTGTCTTTTATGTTTGACAAACTCTAGCCATCTATCTGCCTCAAATAACCCTCCTACACACACACACACACACACACACACACATGCCAATGTCTGCTGCGTTCACACTGTCCACACCACATGGCTCAGTCTGAAATTACAGCTTCTGCTCCATCCAGAATTGGGGAGAGGAGAAGTGAAGCAAGCGATGAGGTTGTCTCTTCTTGACATCATACTTTATTACAGCACATCAGTGGGCCCAGAGCGAGCATGGGGGTGAGCGGGTGAGTGAAGGAGACTGAGGAAGAGGTGAAGACAGCACCAGTGTCATTTTGGTATCATTTTCCCATTCCTTTCCTTAACAAATGATGCTCTCAAGTTCAAGAGGATTAGGTGTAGCAGAATCTCATATATCAAGCATATATCAGAGCTGTGTAAGCGTAGCTTTCCGTATGCATATGTCATCTCAGGTCGAGATGTCCTACCGTCTCCCCGTTCTTTTTGCTCTTTCTTTCCTTTCTGTTCTGCCAAGCCAAACAGCTTAACACTTCATCTACTTCTGAGAGACGTCATATGGGCCATGCCATCTACTAATCATCATCTCGTTTCAGCTCATGAAAAGATTGGAGTCATGTGGGGTAGCTGAGCATGTTCCTGTGACCACTACATGCACACAATGACACACACACACACACACACACACACACACACACACACATACTCACACACACACACACACACACACACTCACACACACAGATGGAAGATCATCAAGAGCCCCGCTGCAGATGTCCACCGAGGGCCTTTTGTTGGCATGTATGAAGCAAACTTGATTTTCAAAAGGAATGCAAAATATAGCAGCTTTAGCAGTGGCAGACTAGGCCTATTTACACTGCCTGTTATTCATGAGGCTACTTGCATTTTTATTATCTGAAGGAAACACACTCCCTTTAAAGATCCCTTTATGAATGCACTGAGGGGTAATAAAGCAAACATTGACAGGAAGACTTTACTGTCCTGCACCTAAGCAGAATTCTCTCTCATCCATTAGACTGTGTGTGTGAGTGTGAGAGAGAGAGAGAGAGAGAGAGAGAGAGGGAGAGAGAGAGAGAGAGAGAGAGAGACAGCAAGAGAGAGCTCTTGGCTCATCATGTTAATCAGTGTTGTGAATGTTCCCGTTGATGAGTGAGAGTCCACACAGCTGTTCTGGAGTCTGCTATGTGCTTAGGCCACTGTGTGTGTGTGTGTGTGTGTGTGTGTGTCTCTGTGTGTCTGTGTGTGTGTCTCTGTGTGTCTGTGTGTGTGTCTCTGTGTGTCTG
>JBBPCX010000135.1:33506305-33526692 GCA_037974365.1 Hydrocynus forskahlii | reverse complement strand
TGTAAGACTCTCCCTGTGACTAATGACTGTAAGACTGTCCCTGTAACTAATGACTGTAAGACTGTCCCTGTAACTAACGACAGTAAGACTGTCCCTGTAACTAATGACTGTAAGACTCTCCCTGTAACTAATGACTGTAACACTGTCCCTGTATCTAATGATTGTAAGTCGCTCTGGATAAGAGGGCCAGCCAAATGCCTCCTTTACCCTTTATAATCACTGTTATTCACTTCATCTGTCTGGTTTTAATGTTGTGGCTGATTGGTGTGTACCTGTCTTTAGGTTTTAGTCTCATGCACATGTAGTGGGCTGTATTTGAGAGATTCCCCACTGGTCCGCTGTGCCATGTGAGCTATTAATTGAAGCAGGCACTCTAAATGAGATGGTGTGTTTGAAGGGCTCAGTAAAGTGACTGATTAAAGTCCTGTGGAAAAACTGCAGTTTTCACTCACTAGGCTGACTCTCATAACCTCTTGCATTCGGGTAAAACGCCACAATCTCACTGTGATCTTCTTTTCTCTCAGCTCAAAGTGTATCACCTCACTGACATGTGAGTTGATTTAGATTTAAAATTCCTTTAAAACTTTAATGTCTTCTTTTTAAAATCGAGATTTTCTCATAACTTGTGTTTTTTTTCTCCCTACTCTTCCTCGAACAACTCTAAAGTTAACCAACGTGATGAAATATTGAAGCCTGGGCACCCCACAGCCTATTTCTCCTAGCTAAGCCTTTAAAGATTCATGGGGCCTGCACTGATATCATTAGGCCATGAGCACACAGTCTTACACACACACACACACACACACACACACACACACACACATACACACACACACACACACATATCTGACCAAGTCTTTACCCCTATTTGCCTTTCATTTCTAATTGTGTGTCAACCTCGGGCTGGATTAAAGCCATCTTAAAACACAGTCGCAGGAGAAAACAGGGCAGTTCACATAAAATGAACTGCTCTGATAATGTTTGATTTTTATTGTTTTTACATTTCATCGCTCATGGTATCACCAGGGGAGTCAGCTCGCAAAAGCAAACATCTGTTTGGAGCTTTTTTTACCTCTCTTAACAAATAAAAGGCAGAAACTATAAAAACCCTTCAGTATACCGTGTATGTTGACAGCTCTGTGCCATGTTTCACTGAATTACATCCCTGTATTTGCTGTTTGACCTGGTACGAATCACATTAATTCAACAAGCTGCTGATTATGTATTTGTGGGCACTCTGTTGGCATAATATTTTTTCTGAACTGTGTATTCCATATGTTGGAAATTACTTATTAACTAACTCAACTGCTTATTCACTCCTATTTTTTCTGACTTGAACTCTCTGATTGTGTCATTTCATACTGGTTTTTCTTTCCCTGCTTATTAATTTCATCATCTCTATTCATCTGTTGAGGAAACAGTTGTCCAATGCGGGTAACAAGTAGACTGTGCGCTCACTTTCTCTCAGTCTTAATAAAGTTATTATCGAAGAGGAGTCAGGCACATCAATACAGAATCTTTACCCCTTTCAGTATAATAGAGACGTACATGTACGTTCATGTAAAGATTAACATGAATATTTAAATAAGACCATTAATATGTAACAGCCATTTTAAAGTTTTAAGATTTGAGATGTAAATTATTCAAATAGCATTCACGGCACTTCAGATGTTTCATCATAAGCGTTGAGACTGTGAGGTTGGAGATGATTTGAATATTAATCAAGTGAAAACAGAGGAAAATAGGACTCCATTTCCCATGAGACGTCTCTCTCCTCCTGACCTTCCTGGGAGGATGAACCTTCAGGCTGCTCTGCGTTTACACTCACCTCACAGTTCCCACATCGTGTGTGTGCGTGTGTGAGAGTGAGAGAGAGAGAGTGTCAAGGACTGGCATGTATATGTGCAAGTGTTTGCATGTGTGTCGGCTCTGGACATTGATGCGTCAAACACTGGTCTATAAATGTAAACGTTTCAAGTGACTGCTTTCTCTAAATTACAAAATCTGAGCAACTTTCATGAGCAAACTGCCACTTTGAGTCACGCAAACACACACACACACACACACACACACACACACACACACACACATACAAATAAACGTGCAAATCCGACACAGTGGAGGAAGATGGATCTGGGGACAGATTGTTAGTGACATGTTAATTTCTACACCGTCACTCAAGCTTGGTGCATCTGCAATCAAAGTGATGGCACACAGGCAGAGCTATCAAACCCTCTTCTATCTCCAGCCCGTCCTCCCTCCTCAAATTGCCTCTTTCTCCCCCCACCCTCCTCTTAACTCTTTCAATGACTGCCCTCACTATTCCCCTCCTGCTCTGTTCTCTAGTCTTCCTTTTACTGTGACTGTCGTATGGAAACTTTGTAAATCCTTTTTTTTTTTTTTTGATTTTTTTAAAATACCATTTGAGCCCAGATTCCCTCTATACTATGGAGTTTTGATTACAGTTGAAAAATTAGAAGTAGTCGGAACTTGCTCTGAGTAAAATCATAAAAAATTCTCCTATTCTCCAATTAAGTTACCATTTTGGATTTTGTTAAGACATAAATTATATTCCACCTAATTAGCTTGTCCGGGACTAGTTTTCTAAATGATGTCACGTCACCTATCAAAGACAGTTACCGATGATCTGTATATTTCTGCACTAAGATATACATTATACATTATAGAGGAGATTATTTAGTGTAGAATACACTATATGGACAAAACCATGTGTTTCAGCCACACCCTATAAAATCAAGCACATAACCATTATAACAACAGGCAGAACACCTTTAAACATGTCATGGGGTGTCACCTTTGCCACAAGTCAGATCTTTTTTTATTTCTGCCTTGCTAGATGTTCCCCGGTCTGTAAGTGTTATTATTATGAAACTGAGGGTCTAGGAGCAGCAGCTCATGAAGTGTTTGACCACACAAACTCTTTGAGGGGGACCACTGACTGTTGGAGGATGTAACATGTAAAATTGATTCTCCTCTGTTGCAAGGCCCCTTATCGGCATACGTGAACACACCACACCACAGCATGCAATGTGAACAAAGTGAACTTCTTTTTCTGCATTTAACCCATTCATCAGGTGGAAACAGGGGGCTGCCACCAACGAGGGGCTCCCAAGGAGCAGTGTGTAGGGACTGTGCCTTACTCAAGGGTGCCTCAGTGATGATACTAGCAGTGTTGGGATTCGATCCCACAACCTTCTGATTGCAAGTGCAACACCCGAACCACTAGGCCACCAGCTGCCCAAAGTATTGCGTTTCTGTAAACACCCCGATTCAATACAACTTTTTTTTGACAAATATGTAAAACCATGTAAAAAAGGCATACTGTTAAAGCTACATTCAGTTGTTGCACAGCTGAATTGAACACGAGTGAGCGTAGCATAATCCAATTAACAATTTTCACCCTCAAAAACAAAAGGCAGCATTTAAACAATGCAAAACAGTATAGCTTTAAAATTAGAAGTTAACAAAGAGCTACATTTGCTGCTGTAGCATAAACTACACCAAGCTAAGTTTTGGATGTGGTTTAACGTTTAGAATGTTTATTTTCGTGCAAAAACAGGAGCTGGTGAGTTTTCTCTGGGGTTTGCTCCTCTGAGCAATAATACTTAAATGTAGCCTACACCTAATAATATTATTTTTACCCCTCAATAAGAACTCAAATTCAAATGTATATAAATAATAAATTGATTTAAAAGTGAGAGTGGTGAAACACCGCACCAAAGAATCTTATACATAACTGAATCGATTTTTCCCTGTCGCTAATCAGTGCCAAGATTCAGCTGCAGAAGCTTAAAGCACACTGTCATTGGACTCTGGAGCAGTGGACACATCTGACCTGGAGTGATGTATTATACTTCACTATCTTCACTCTACCTCCTGAAATGCCTAGTGTCAACCATAGGTGAAATGTTATAAAATGCTACGACACGGTTGTCTGTGGGGGGAGTCAAAGGCATAACAAAGTTATCGTTGTTTTTATAATAATAATCTGAAGTACACTACAGGCCAGGTGTTTTGACCTACCCTAAGATTTATAGTTACACAATATTTAGCCTACAAGCCTGAAATTCTTGGTTTTGAAGAGACATATCAGGTGATGGTGACATATGGTGACATATTAGGAGGGGTGGTGGCCTAGTCGGTAGGATTCTTGCCTCTGGACCAGAAGGTCATGGGTTCGAATCCATACCACCACTGGGTTCCTGAGCAAGACCCTTAACCCCAAGTTGCTCCAGGGAGACTGTCCCGTAGTAGGGAATGGAAGTCGCTTTGGATAAAAGCATCTGCAGTAAACGTCATTCACTTTGTTTTGGATCATGAAAAATGAAAAGTATCACTCAGTTCTTCAACATCATACAGTTTCTTCTTGTTGCAAAAATTTCTTCTTGGACAAAATTTCATTCTTCATCAGGATAAAGTTCACAAGCATTCTTCCAAATTGCGCCAAAATTATTTCCAGTCCAAAGAATAGCAAAAAGATTTGAGAATTATGTCCTAGTCTTCCCAGTCTCCAGATCTTTCTCCCATTGAGCTGGTATAGGAATGAGTGTCCAGCAAATGAGACAGAATTGTTTGATGCTTGAAAAGGTGCTGGGAGGGTTTGGGGACAAGTTATTTCCAAAAATTGCTGGAAAGGATGCAATGAACCAATGCTGCTGTGATAAAGGCAAGGCTGCTTATGTTGATGGAACTCGTACATAAGCTTTTGCACAGTGCATATTGTTACATTGCACTTCAGAGCCAGCCGGTTACATTTCTAATGTTTTCTTATAATCAAATTTTGAAAGAGGAGTGTTTCATTTTTTTCCAAGGGCAGGCCCAAACTTCAGGTCCTGTATTGTATATTAAGTATTGAAGTGTGTGGTTTGAGCTAAGGGCTTGCCTATGTGCTACCTACGTAAGATCTTTATTTACAGCCCTCTGTATGCAGTAGTCAGAACTGGAGGAGCAGCTCGGTACTGCCGTTTATGGTTTTGCTATGTCGTTTGCATGTCATTGTCCAATTATAAGGACAACTTAGGATTCTCTGGGTCTCAATCAGTTAAACATCTGTGGGATGTGCTGGACAATCTAGTCGTACAATGACAGGTCTTGTGGAGTCTATGCGTCAGAGAGTCCAGTGTTACTTTGAGGGAACAACATGAACACACAGGTGTTTTTAATGTTCTGGTTGATTGGTGTAGAATAACCAGCCTTGAAATGACATTGCTAGCTGGCATGTAATGAACAAAAAAAATGTCTGTTTATCTCAAGCTCAGTATGAATAATGGGCATTACATGTTGACCTGTTTCCCAAACCAAAATGGTTTCAAAATCTTCTTTTTTTAAGCTGTTGTTATTGTTGTTGTTGTTGTTTTGTTTGTTTGTTTGTTTTTCAGCAGCATTGCCACTATTAGGAGTTTTTTTTAATTGGACCACTTCTTCAGACAAAAAAAAGAAGGCACTGGTGGATGCTACAAAATCTTCATCATTTAATCTGAATCTTGACAGCACATATAACTGTCATGCAGTTTGGCCAATATTTAATTAGCAGACTTTCAGGCACTGTAACATGCATCAAATGCTAGAAAAGCTGTTATTGCACAGTTTACCGCAGCCTTCAGTGATTTATAATAGATTTATTCATATCGCAGACTAGTTTTTGCTGTTACGAATGTTCTTTAAGCAGTTACAAAAAGGAATTCAAAGTGCTGTTTCTCTTGTTTTTTTATTGTAGTTAAAAAATGTTGAAAAATACAGAAAAGTAAAAAAAAAATAAAAAGAGATTAAATGAAAATGGGGAAAATATATTGGGCCCTAATTGCTGGCACACTTTTTATCTTAACGATTATGCACATACACACATTTGTAGATACACACTCACCCAGAAGTGTCAGATTACCTTCATCAGCATTAGGGTAATCTGGGCCTGGATTAAGATTAGTTTGAGGAAGATCAGAGCACCACAGGAGGTTTAGGGAAAGATGGTGATGATGATGATGATCATGAGGATGTTGATGGTCATGTTTTCCCAGAACTGAACATCCAGAGACATTAACCGTTCCCACTTTTCTTTTTTTCCACATGTATGTGTGTTTATGTCTGTGTGTGTATATGTGTGTGTGTGTGTGTGTGTGTGTGTGTGTGTGTGGGTGTGGATGCCCGTGTGAGACAGGCAGCCGTGGTACTATGGATGGGGTTTTAATCTGCCACGAGGGCAGGCTCTGCTGGACAAGTGGAACCAGATCCCAGACTCTACTGACATTCTGCTCACACACTGCCCTCCTCTGGGTAAGTCACAACACACACACAAACACACACACACACACACACACACACACACACACACACACACACACACACACAGGTAGTCCCTAACTTAAGGCTTTTCCCTGTAATTTTGTTTTCACTGAAACCCACACTCACGCACACACATTTGCTCTGAGGGTTTGGCAGATGGAGTGGCTACAGCAGGCTGCTAAAGCATGCAACACCGAGACGCTGTTCGCAGTGCGGCAAATCCCTCTGCACACAATAAAACACACACACATACACACACACATTATGTATATGGCAGGGGGAAGTTTCTCCATAAAGACAGCTGCAGTTTAAGACACCCAGCTCTTGGGCTTTCAGAGTGTGTGACAAAGGCTTAATTCTCATGAGATGTGCTTGTGCTCGTGCCTGTGTGTGCATCTGTACCTTTGCCAACCAGCTCCGAATCGGAATCTGTGCACCTCCAGAAATCTATGCTACACTCACTAAATTTATATGTGTGTGTATGAATGTATATTGATGATTAAGAATGAAGCTTTTGTACCAGGAGTGTTGGTAATGGTTTAAAATGTGCTTTCACGCAGGATTTCTAGACTGGGTGCCCAGGAAGATGCAGCGTGTTGGCTGTATGGAACTTCTGAATACAGTCCAGAGAAGAGTCCAACCCAAACTACATGTATTTGGACACATCCATGAAGGTAATGTCTCGCAAACGCAAGCAACGATATAGTGAAGCACATAGAATCATCGCTGATTATCAAACCCACATACCGTATAGATCTGCGATAAATAAGACATCACACAAAATGTCTTCACTTAAATTACACACTCTGTGAGCTCCAACACAGTCATGGTACCATGAAGCTTCACCCTATTTTGGGATTAGCAGGGCAAGCTGTCTCCCTGTGGTGTTCTGAATGGGAACTAGATCACGTTCAGAATCACACAGAAGCCGTGAATAAAGCTAGTATGAAACGAACAAGATCTTATTTGCTCGTTTTGTTTACATTGTTAGTTTTATGAAAGAAGTTTTATAATTGTGTTATAAGGTTATGATCTGTAGGGTCTTGAAAAAAGACTCACTTCAATTTCATATAATTGCAGAGACTCATAAAATGATATGATAATCATGTATAAAGGGAGGGTCACATGTTTTTATGCTAAAGGGGTACTTAGAGAAGGCTATTTATTTATAACAGCAATATCAAATTTTGAATGAAATGTGTGATTTCTGGCAACTTTATTTCACCCTCGTGATTTAAGCCAACCAACTTTCCGACATTCAGTACAGAAATCATTTTTTTTTTAATTGTATATTTTTATTATTATACTTTATATAGAGTCAGCTCCATAGTTATTGACAATCTTGGTAAAAAATGAGTTTGAGATTTGCAGAAGATGGTAGCATTATGTGGCCACCTGGTTTCCCAGCAAATTATTTGGAAAGTGTGCCTGTATGAAGCCTTTTCATTGATCTAACCATAAACATAAACACTTGGAGTTGAATAAACGCTGCTAGAAGTAGAACTAGACTGGCGCTGGGATCTATGGTCAGATGACCGAAAAATAGAGCTATTTGGAAACAAACACTCAAGATGGGTTTGATGTATAAGGAAGGCTGGTAATACAGAAAAGAGCTTCATCCCCATTGTTAAATGTGGTGGAGAATCTGGGATGTTTTGGGTCGGTCTTTTTTTCAAAAGCCCTTGGAACCTTATTAAAATACATGACATCAAGGATTCGTGGACAGTGAAGAAATATCTGCCTCGACGAAAAAACTAAAACACAGTCCTGATTGGGTCTTCTAATACAACCGTAATCAAAACATACATCCAAATTCACACAATAATGGTTCAGTGACTATAGCATCAAGACCAGCCCCTAACCTAAGCCCAGTTGACCTATGGAGTGAGGTGAAGAGTAGAGCCTGGAAAATCTGGAGAGGCTCTGTACTGGATGGTGTCAAAAATCATGCTTTGCATTTTTCAGTGTCATCAAGCATTATAGAAAAAGACTCATTGGTTTCACGTTGGCAAAGGAAGGTCATTCAAAATGCAGTGGTGCCAATTCATGACATGTGATTTTGTCCAAATGTTTTTGATTTTTTAAAACACAGTTTACTTAAAGGTTATAGTAAATGTTAAAAGTTATTTTGTTTCTCATTCTTACTATGAGAGATTGAGATAATTAGCCCAAAAGTCATGACCTTTTTGCCCCTCTTTACCAAGGGTGCCGATTATTACAGAGCTGATCTTTGTGTGCCGTTGTATGTTTTCCACTCAGCTGCATTCATCTTTTATTTACCATGAGAGAAATGAGGCACATAAAATCATGCTTTTGTATAGTCGAGTGATGAGCACACATTGTGTGGTCCTGTGTTTTTCATACATTGTGTGGTCGTCAGCTTTTCAAAGCCACGTGTGGCCTTGTTGATTTGTCTTTTGAAACAACACCTGTGAATCCTCCACTATTCTAGGACTATTCAATAGTGACGGTGATGCTCTCTGTTTTAGCCCTGCATGAAATGAACCAAATTCCAATGGAAGTATAGTGCCGTGATGCAGTGTGACTTACTATAGAAGATTTAACATTATTTGGTGTAAATGAGAATGGGAATTCTGGAATGATGCTGTCTCATGAGATGGATTCTGATCTATCGTGGGTACCACGATAAGCCCAAAAACAGTAAATCACTCATAACCCTGCTGCTGACAGATGTTAAACATCAGCTTACGTAGGATAAATACATTTTACAAATTCTAATCATTCTGTAGACAGAAACTGTAGTAATCAAAAGTATCACAAAGATACTCCATTTTACTGGCACCCCGTTTTTATGCACGTTATTACTTTGCAGTTATTTCATTTTTATCATTTTTGTGGAACTCTGTTAGACCAACCAGATTCTTCTGTTACACAAAGAGATGAATTAACTCATAAAACACAAAACAACCAGCAAACTTTACAAGGTAAACTTAACTTACCAAGCCTGGAATGGAGATCTACCTCTGTTAGATACACCAAACAGTGCAATTGTATGATAGAAACCAGCTAAATAAGTACAGAATAGAGCTGAGGATGAGTGAGGAGGTAAAAACAAACAGGAGTAGTGAAAGACTAACAACAGATTCCATAAAAGGGAAAAGAGAAAGGCACTAGAATGTGTTGCCTTTCACACAATCAAATGCGTATACATTTAATATAATAATAATAAGAAGTTTTTCTTATCGTTTTTACTATAAAAAATGTATGAGAATTTATTTTATACTGTAATATTTTCTCATGAATAGTAGAAATACCATTGTACAAATGTCTTCCAGATCATCATTAAAGAGATGCTTTGTGATGTTTGAAAGACATTTGTGTATTTGTTAGATTAAATGCTTAGTGGGAATATCTTTGCATTTTGTCAAAAAATATATATTTTGAAGTTTTAAAGCATCTACTCATGTGTTCTGTAAAAATAGTTTCCGAATAAAGAATTGAAATGACTCTTATTTATGTGTGTGGGTGGCTGTGCTTGGTAGGTTACGGCATGATGACGGACGGAACCACCACGTTTATCAATGCGTCTGCGTGCACAGTGAACTTCCAGCCCATGAACCTGCCCATCGTCTTTGACCTGCCCAATCCCAGGAGCTCATGACTGAACTCGGCCACTCGGCGCGGCCCCCCGTCTTCAATCAAAGACCCTCTCTGAGTGTGTTTGGGTGCTCTTTTGTGTGTGTACATAAAGCAGACGAGTTAGACTGTGCTCTGGACATTCTCATGGAGATTTTCATCCATTCTGTGTCATGTTCTGTCCTCAGATAGCGACTCCGCTCCTGCCTCATTCAAAGACATTTCACCATTTTTAAGTGGTTTTCACTCTTTCATTGCACTTGAAAAGTTGTGACAATCCCCTCCAGTAGTGGTGGTCAGTCACTGGACAACCATGGAATTTTGAGAGGTGGTGGCTTTGGACTCTTCTCATTATTTAAACCCTGTAAGAGGAAACTCTGGAACCTGGAAGCCTCAAAGCACCCTTGACTCGAAAAAGAAATAAAAAAAGTTTTGCTCAAACTCTAGAAGGTCTAGGATGACCAGGAATGTGTCGGAGGAAGTGTGCATTGCCAGCTTGATTTTTTGCATCAATTCCACTTCTATTTTGTTTTTTCTGCTCCTGTGTCCTGCCATGCTTGGAAGAAGGTTTGTTCAGGGTTTCCTTCATCTCTTCTCCTGGCTTCCCTCAGATACATCAGCAGAAAAGCCCACGCTCTGTCTCACTCGCCGCCCTGTTCTGGAGACACTGAAAGCGTATTGTACAAAAGTTGATGTGAAAACACTGCAACGGTCTTCATTTTCATGCTTCCTTTATGCCTTTTATTGTAAACATGTTTGATGTGAGTGCGTTTGTAGCAGACAGTTCTTTATCAAAGCATTTAACCGTCTCGGATTTTTTCGGAGAGCTAGTTAGATGTCAAATATTGAATTTTTTTAAGCACTTCAGCTCTTGCCTGAAAAATCAAAGACATGCCCGTTCTCAGAGTGCACTTTTGCCTAACAAGAATACATTGCACTTTGATCTTCATGCTCCCCACTATAATTTATTAACATTGCTCCTGGGTGTCCTTTACTCTCATATGTTTTACAGTTATTCTGTGTGTCAGCACAGGGCCTAATTGCCATGGTTAGACTTTGAATAAGAATGCCAGGAACCACGCACATGGGAAGGTTTCTTTAAGTTGAGGATGCTAAAACTTTTTTTATTTGAATAATTTATAATGTGTCTCAACATGCTGTGTTGTTACAGAGATGACAATATACATATAACTGACATTAAATGCCCTGCTCCCTGCTCTCATTCTGGATGAACTTTCTTTCAAATGAGCTCAGCATCAACCAATCAGAAGCCTGAGATGTGGCACGGTAACTGTTTGTGTCATGCCCTTAGTCATGGGCCGAGATTCAGCACTCACACGCTGAGCGATAGATATAATAGTTGGGGAAAAAACTAATATATGTAATGTTACATTCATTTTTTAATTTATGAAACAATATTAGGCCGCTTTGAGCACAGAACTGGCCTATAACTCTTCCTCTGGGCGCCTCACGCTGCTTGTACTTTAGCGACATGCCCCCAGGTGATGAAGATGCAGCGGTAACTAATGGTGCGTGGCCACTGCAGGTTTCGGGAAAATATAAATTAAAGATAAACTCCTCCCTAAAACCCTCCACTACCCTCCACTTTTTTAACTGTTGAAGATAATCAATTCTAAAATCTGGTGCTGCTGCGGCACCTTCAGCACCCCCACCTCCTGTATCCCTGCTGGCGTCTTTCATTTACTCTTTTTTAACGGGTAAGTGAATGAATCAGATGTTGGCAGGTCCAAAAGCTCCCCTTTAAAGAAATACTCCAGCATTTTTAACCTCCATAAAATGCATTCAGATACGGAAGGCCATCTTTCTGGTGTGTTCCTGATGTGAGACATAAACAGAAGATAAATTTGACTCATTATAAGAAAGACATTGGGCAGTTGCTGAACTGTGTCATTAAACCTTTATGCAAAACAGAGTTGTTTTGTTGTTGGTTAATTCTTTTGAAGCATTTGAAAAATGTGGCTGAGACTAGATTTCCAGAGAAATACTGCAGTTTTTACCGACGTCTCACTAAACGCACATGCATACCAAAAACTGACATGTGAAAGTGAATGTAACTTTTAAACGTGTAATTTTTCATCTCTCTGTTGTTAGAGTGTTATAGTTATGTTACAAATGTGTTGTGTGGTCGCTTATTTCCAAAATTCAACAACTGCCCACTCGCTTTTGTTATAGGTGAGTTTTGAGTGTTTTAAGTGAAGAGAAACTTGTAGAAACAGTCGTGGATAATCGCTGACACCACACATGCGGCAGAAAGAGATCTGTTCTGGTCTCCTAGAGGAAAGTCTTGGGGGTTGAGTGATGCAAGGATAGACGGAGGGAAAAAATATGTGCATTTGATTGAAGATTGTTGTGATGTCTTGGAATCTGAAGTCTCATCTCATATCGTTTTGTGTGCAATTTGTTTACATTTCATCGAATGTATTTGCTTTTATATCCTTCATTTTTTACATTTTTTATTTTATTTTTCAACTTGCTGTGTTTGAGTCTGTCCGTTGCGGCATGCTGTTCTGAATTTTAAAATAGAGGTCCTGAGATTCGTAAGACAATCTTTTGTGTTGTGAAATATTTGTGCTGAAGATTTTTGTTTTTTAATTCTTTTTTTTTTTTTTGCGCTCGCAATACAGGCATTTTGGTACAGAGGAAACATTGTAACAAGGGTTAACTTTCCAAATGAACATGCCTTTCTTAGAATCCAAACGTTTTTTTTCTGTTCTCCGAAAGATCATTTAAGCAAATTAAATAAAAATCTTATCCGTGCCACTGGCTCATGTGTCTTCTTTTTCCTTCAAGTTCCCCTTTTATGTTCCTCATATTCTTGGCCCGTGCCAGATGAGTGGATTGAAACTTTATCATTGCTCCGCTTTTGTTGTAATCAAAGGGATCTGAATTTCATATCAATTATCTGAACGTGGCTAAAACCTAATTTACATGGGTAAAAATCATATTCTCTCTTTCATTCGGTCGCCTCACTCTTCCACACTTCTGCACATCCTAATGAAATCCTTCGTTCAAATAATTACATGAGTAATCCTGCGGGATGGAGTGTAATTTATTCCGGGCTGGCTTTTACTGTGCTATTAAAGACCGCTCGCTCTCCTCTCTCCCCTCTCCTGCATCTGAGCTCTGTCCTTTCTGTTTCTTTCCCTCATCTGTCTGCCTCTGGCTTTGTTTTTGTCGATCTTGCCATTCATTTCTTTCATTTCTTTTTTTCACAGTAACTCATTTCATTCCTTTTCGTTCTTTCTTTGCTCAGCACTCTTTGTAAAAGGCACCTGTTACTGTCTTTCTCTACATCCATATTCTCCACTCTCACTTGCTGTCAGCGCCCACCTCTCGTACACACACACATACACTCACACACACAATTAACAAACACTGCGTCTCTGCATCAGACATTTCATAGATGTTTTCACAGAACAAAGGCCCATGTGAGTGGTGTTAAGCATCCAAAAGCACTACGATACCAGAATCATAAACTAATACTGTGCAACCATCACAGATATGAAAAGCACTGATACTGTTGCGCTGTATGTAGGACTTGCTTTTTTGTGACATGCACTATTTTTTGCATGTTTTTTTTTTTTTCTGGAAGGAAAAAAACAGTGAGGTACTGCATGTACAATACCTCACAAAAGATACCGGAGAAAATTAGATTTAAAACCTGTTTAGCTGAGCAGTATATGCTTACACTTTATACTATTAGAAGATAAACCATTTTAATACAGAATATAGCGAATGTATGTATTTCTATGCGTAATCATTCCCAGACCGGAAGCCCAGGATTACATTGTAGTTTACATTTACATTTATGGCGTTTAGCAGGCGCTTTTATCCAAAGTGACTTCCATTCCCTAACTACAGGGGGCAGTCTCCCTGGTTAAGGGTCTTGCTCAGGGACCCAGTGGTGGTGTGCTGAAGGTAGGAGTCGAACCCCAGTATCCTACCCACTGAGCTACCTCCAGTTCTCATCAAATACCTGATTCAGCTCAATTGATACTTCATTAGATTAAGTCAGGAGCTGCTGATGGAATTTCACCAATCCGTGAAAAATCTGGAGGCATCGAGGAGAAATCTGGAACCGAACCTGTCTTCTTCTAAGCAGCTCACAAAACTACTTTTAACAAACATTTAAGCTCACAAAACAATGTATTTTTAACAAACAAAGCAAATCTTGATTTTATTCAATGCTTTCTTGTTTGTTTGCTGCCAGAAAATCCCTCACTGCTCTGATAAAGTCATACTGTTTCACTACAACTAGAATCCTATTGTTTCAGTTGTTCTCTGGCTCTAATGGTCTGGTTCACATGTCCTCAGTAGGGCTGGGAGTCAGTTGCAAGACGTTCTCTCATTCCAGATATTTATGAATGGTAAGTGAACTCCAGAGTTTTGGGCTTAATTCAAAACAGTGGTTTTCCTAGTTGGCAGGTAAGCATTAGCTCTTCAAACTACATTGCTATTGTGAAACAAATCTCTCTTTTAGTCTCTTTCCAATCTACCATTTTGTATAAATGTGTGGCTCGGCAAGTATGAGTGATACTTTACTGTCTACATCATATACCCCACAGTTCTTATAAACACACTAGAAACCCTCAGGGGCCAGAGACGTACCCCTGCCTGGGTCTAAGTCATACCTGACCAACCGCTATCAGTTTGTAAGCATAAACTATGAAACATCAGTACATACAAAAGTAAAGTCCCACAAGGTTCTGTCCTAGAACTCCTATTTTTTTGCAATATTCATGCTGCCACTGGCTACTGGTTATCCACAAACATGGGATCAGCTTCCCTGCTGTGCAGGCAAAACACAATTCTATATGTCAGCTAAAGCAGATGATGAACTTTACCAAATGTTTAAATAAGATTTAGCATTATGTAAAGGATGTAAGCACATAGGGTAGCACATAACATTCTCCTGCTCAACTCTGAAAACAAGAAACCAAACATAACTGTAGAAAATAGTCCCTGGGTTGAAACATGAAAAATGATGCAAAACCAGACAAAGACACACTGAGACAAAGAGGGCACTTAAACTCTAGACTGGACTAGAAACACCTGGGATGGGAAGGGGTATCAGTTCATACCCCGGTTGAACATACTAATCATTGCACACGGGGAAAGTAAACGACGAGTGCGGGAACCCATTCAGGAACCCTCACCCCCCCCCAACCCCCAGCTCCTACGGCATGAACCAGAACCCGCTATCGTTACACTACATAGAAAAGATTCACCTCAAGATTGGATTACTGTAATACCCTGCTGTCAAGATTCTCCAGTCCAGAATGTGGAAGCCTCAGTAGAGCAAAGAAAATCGGACCACATCAGTCAAGACTACATTGGCTTCCAGCCAAATTGCATATTATGATTACAAAATTATACTATTGACACATAGAACCCTGAATGGCCTCGTCCCTGAGTACCTCTGTGAATGTATCTCCTATTACCACGTTCACTTGGATCACAAAGTGCTGCTATTTACTTGTTCCCAGAGCTGTGAGAGCTACAACAGGGGGAAGAGCCTTTTCATACAAAGCCCCCCAGCTTTGCATTAATCTTCTGGTTAATGTTTGGGACTCATACACGCTCTCCATTTGCAAGTTCAAGCTGCAAATCTATTTGTTTAGTCATGCCTTCTGTAATAAATTTTTCAGTTACATAAAAGATTTAGATCTAGGAGTAACTTGGTCCCACCACTCTCCCGACCACTCATGTTTGTTGACAGTGGAGTGCGGGTCGGGTGGGGGTGTGCCAGTGTCCCAGGGTGTTCAGATGTCTGTGACACCCCTCGGCTTCGTCCTTTTCCAGGCTGTTAGAGCTAAATCTGCTGGAGTCACTTATTACATTTACATTGTGTTTCCTGTAAACTCAAAAAAACAAAATCTGCATTTTTGTCTTTAGGAGTCTGACAAATTCTCACCTGTCTGGTGTGCAGTTTGTCTGTCTTCCCTAAAAGGAACAGCTGCCTATCCGTTCAACTTCACCGACCATCGTCATCCTTTACACCAGACCAGACTGACCCCCATTGGAGTCTCTTGCTCACAAATCAGTTTGACCTAAATCTGAATGTGCAAGTGCTGCCCACCCCTAACCAAAGCTGTTGCTACTAATTGGTCAGCAATCACGCCACAAGTTTTCTTTTTATTATTATTTTTTTATAGTCAAAAAAGGCATCCCTATTCATCCAAGCCCATATTACATTTTGGCAGCATTCCAATGCTAAAACATTCATAAATATCCAATGTGTTGTATGTTTATTCATATTTTTGATCAGTTGATCAGGAGCTGAGCATTGGTCATTTAAAAATAAAATTTTTGTGGTCGAGTCGCCTCTGTAAAGTATGGGGAGAGAGAGCGGTGGGGCGAATAACCTTGACAGAGTAAATGGAAGAGCTCAGGTCAGTTATAGAAATGTGTGTCCATGTTTGTTGTGCTTTAATTGAAAGTAATCAATAGCTATGTACATATATATATATATATATATATATATATATTAACACAAACTTTTTTTTTTGGCCATAAAACACTGGTTTTATAGCAACCACGCAATCGCATTTTGCATTTTCTTGCAGAAATACAATCTAGTTATACACTCTAATTAATCTTACTACTGCTAATTACAGTCTCTCCTGGACACCAGTGGTTACGTTTTGCCTCTTACATATTGCTAGTGTTCTTCATGGTGATTTTCTTTTATTCTGTTTTTCTATCTGGTTGATAGTTTTCCCTTTTGGGTCTTGATTCCTATCAGCATTTCTCCCTCCAGCTCTAAGCAGTTTTTCCTCGCCTTTGACGCACCCATTTGGGGCTCGGGCTCCTTGTAAAGCTGCTTAATGACAACGTCAGTTGTCAGAAGCTCTGCACAAATAAATCTGACTTGTATTGATAGAGAAAGATCCCTATTTAGCTGTTGCACCTGTCTTATCACTTAATATCAGCACTCCTTATAAATAATAGGCTTAATAATGCAGTGAACTCGGTCATCCAGGTTCAAAAGTCCACCATGATCTACGCACATGCAAAGCCGTGGTTACTTATAATAAAGTCTAAGAAGCATTATCAGTTATTCTGAAGAGAAATGTCCCACAGCCAGGCACAATCACGTCCATCTAGCTCACCCATTATCATGTAAGATATTATCACCATGACAACGCCTCAGAGCATGGAGAAAGATGACAAGCAGAAAGTTCACACTGCCTTATCCGGTATGAAAGAAACAAAAGAATTTTCTGGCTCAAGACTGCACTTTATTACCTGTGACATGCTATATTGGTCTGTAGTGTTGAGTCAATAAACTGGGAGGTTCAAATTTTTTTTTTTTGCGTGTGTGCTTTACTGCCTTTGTCTGGGATTTTGGGCATTGGTGGTTTGGATACGGTGCAGATTGTGTCTTGGATAGATTTTGGAAGGTGGCAGATTTCATGCGGGTTGCCAGGTTTAGCCTCAAACACCCACTGTTAACACGGCTCAGGGCGCTATGGAGTTACTCCGTGGGGAGTCATGCTAAACCAGCCCCACTCTTTGTTCAATGATGGCTCTTTTTCTATGCCAAAAAAGACGAAATCTCCCAATTCTGTCATCAACACAGTGTCAGAATAGAGCCTCAGGGTGGGAGGTCCCTGCTGAGTTTTTACCCAATCTGGCATCTGCCTCTCCTTCTCCTACTCCCTGATTTTACTTGAGCACACAGAGCTTCTTTCAGTCATCAGTTCAGGGAAAGAAGCCATTTTATACCTCTCCTCTGTGGACATACTGATGTTGCTTTGACTCGTAAGACATCCAGAATGTGCTTTATTCAGGACGCCACTGTGCCTCTAGCTGTATTGGAATTACAGTCGCCTTCCTGTGTAAATCTGGTGCAAATCGAGTTTTATGGTATAAAACTATACAGCAGCATGTTCATTTTTACTTGAATGGGGAGCCCCTGGGTGACTAGAGACACGGCACAGATGTTTCTTTTTTACGATGCCTGGTTAAAAGGTGTGTTCAGTAAGCCTTGCTGAAATTTAACAACTGTTTGACTAAAATGATGTTTGCATTCGATTGTGGTTTGCAGTTGCTGCGGTTGCTGGTTGTCCTGTTTAACATTTGGCTTTAGAGTGAATGTTCAACGACAAAGTCAGAGCAAGACCACTATTGTTCAGCTCTTGCTTCAGGGAAAGCGTCTCTCTGGAAAACAGGGATTTGGAGAATGTTGGTCAGCTGGTGTGTGAAGCACATTAAACTAGAAGTGGTGCGCCACAAGCTGATATACTGGCCAGAAGTATGTGCACATTAGTTCTATTTAGTGGACAAGACTAACAGATGGATAGTCCAATATACAGTCATGCATTCTCCATTGACAACCAGTGGCAGTCAAATGGCTTGTTCTGAGCAGCTCAATGATTTTCAATATGGTACTGTCACCTGCTCAGCAAGTCAGTTTGTCAAGGTTCTGCTACTGTAGGTGTTGTTATTGTGAAGCGGAAACATTTAGGAGTAACAGTACAGTCACAAACTGGTAGGTCACACAAGCTCAAACAGTATGACAGCCAAGTGCTGAAGCTCATAGTGCGTAAAGGTGTGGGATTCAACACTCACTAACTTCCAAAATGCCTCTGAATGTAACATTTCAAGACTCAAGATTGTTTGTCACATACACAGGTATACAAGTACAACGTGCAGTGAAATGTGCCCTTAAAACATCCATGAGACTGTGCTGTATAGTTACAATAAATTATAGTTGCAACACATTAAAGAGAGAATTTAAGGCTAGAATAAAGTAATAGAAAGTATGTGATAAACATTTACCAAAATAAACATAAGTGTAAACAAGGGTAAACAAGCTTTTTCAAGAATGAACAAGATCGAAAGTGTGCAAAGGCAGAGAATGCTAGTTGCTGTTCATAGACACAAATAACAGACTACAGGTTAGATACAGCACAAGAAGCTATGAATTAGGTTTTTAAATGGTTGAGCTCACAAGCTACCATGTGCAAGAACGAGCATCATCTGGACTGGTATAAAGCACATTGCCAGTGATCTGGAGCAATGGGTTCGTGTTTTCTGGAGTGACGCAACACCGTTTAGGAGTCTGATAGGTGAATCTGGGTTTGGTGCATGTCTTTATAATGCATAATACCTAAAGTAAAGTTTGGAGGAAAAATGCTCCTGTTTTTGCTTCTGTTACACTGAAGAGAAATCTTAATGCTGCAACATTCTTCATGCTACAGGATTCTAGAGCAGTGGTCACCAACATAAGCAAATCCCTGCAGATCTGAGCCTGCCAGAGTGTAGGCTGCTATCGCAACAAAAGCGGAGATGCCCTATAATATCCATGGCTTTGGAATGAGATGTTTAGCAAACACATATGGATGTGATCTTTGAGTATACAAATACCTTTGGCCATGTAGTGTATTTCCAGTACTTTTGAGGTACTCCCTCCACCTCCTTACAGCAGAATCCAAAGGAGCTTATTTTCCATCTTCTCACACTTAGGCACATTTAGGCTGAGACTGGATTCTTTCAGACAATTGAAAATGTCTCAAAGCATTGAAATAATATAAATTACTTATAATCAGGCTGTTACTTAGGTTGCAGACAGCTTATAAATCATTAACAAGCAGTTAGAAACAAGTTATAACTGTTGTAATACATTGATGTAGGCTTATTATTTGGCCAGATCTGGTGTTTTGATGGTAGTAGCATGTTAACAAAGCTCTGATGAAGCTGGCAATTTAACATTCTGCCTGGGAAACTCAGCAACTAGCAAAATCTGAGATCTTACCACCAACAGGCCATCAGAAAAATGAAACTGCTAAAGATTAGGCTGATTTAGTATAAGCCCAATCTGTAGAGTCACATAACCTGTCCAAAGTCCTGGGTCAAATTTGTTTAAAATGTAGTGAATGCCTTTGTGAATTAAATTGATAAAATAAAAGCCCAGTGCTGCAGTGAAATATGCCGTATTGTTCTTTAAGCTTCCTATTCCTATAACTCTTAGAATGCGAAACAAAGCACAACAAATGCGGAAGTGCAACAAATGGTAAACTGTGGTTATACAGCAAAACAGCTCCTTATATGGAAGTTCACCCAATTTGTGTTGATGCTGGAGGTGTCAGACGTCATGCTGAGCTTTGTTTGGTGTTCCTGTTTCACAGAGAACCAAAGTTTTTAAAATTTTAAAGTGACTGATAACGAATGAAGTGCAAATTAAAATGAAGAACAAAATTTTCTTTTATTTTGGGTTTTAGAAACAAACAGAAAAAACACAAGATCTCTGAACCTGGCAGAACTTTCAGTATAGTCTCCGCCCAGAAATGGGTGGCGAAAACCTGCAGAGCAAGGGGCTCTGGAGAGCGGCCCAGCGGCGGCGCGCCAAAAGAAAGAGCAGCAAACGGCGAGAGTGTAGGAGAACAACGGTTCTAGACTGTTTTACACCGTTTATATTTACTGAAATCAGAGTTTACTGATACACTCTGAGTTCTGATGGTAAA
>JBBPCX010000135.1:33473608-33485400 GCA_037974365.1 Hydrocynus forskahlii | reverse complement strand
CACACAGAGCCCTGACCTCAACCCCATCCAGCACCTTTGGGATGAACTGGAACGGAGATTGTGAGCCAGACCTTCTCATCCAACATCAGTGGCTGACCTCATAAATGCTCTACAGAATGAAGACTATATTTATCCCTCTGGCCTTGGTCAGTTTTTACTATCCATTCAGCTCCCTCGTGGCCACTACATTTTTTAATTCCTTGTTATTTACATTGTTATATAATACAGTTTAGGTTAAAATGCTTTCATTCTAAACTCAACACTTGAGAAATGTAGTTTTTAGTGGTTTCTACTGCTGCTTTTTAACTTATTTGTTGTTGTTCTAACAGTAGATATGGAAACTGAGTTATTTTTATAACCATTTACTTGAGTTATGAAGGTCAACAGACGTTTGTGTCATTTTATTCACATCTCTTTTAGTGAGCTTCAGTAAGAATTCTTTCTCGTCAGTGCAATTTGTTCATATTTGTTGTACGTCAGATTTCTGAGGCTGTTTCCCTTAAGATCTTAAATAATTTAGATTTTATGACTGACACACCTGCAGAGCTACTAAAAACTATATGGCAGTAGAAGCTGCTGCGCTCCTATAAAAACGCACATATTAAAACTCTGGAGGAAACCTGTAATTTGCATTCAGCCTAATAAGACACCTGTGGAGCTGCCTGTGTAGTTGCAATTTGCTTAAAAATTAAAGTTTTTCTTTTTCCTCATGTAAGGTTTATTTTGTTGACGCACACACAGAAGTACTGGTATAATTGGTCAAATTTTAAAAGGAGAAGTTCTGTTGAATTAAATCATAAATAAAATACAACTCACACAAAATACCAAGAACCTCCTCAGTGGCAAATATGCAGTTAAACTGGCAGCAGTGCACAGGCACACTACCCATATTTATAACCTGAAGTCAAGAGCCGTACCAACTCATTACTCTTGCACTATAATATTATCATGTGCTCCATCCTTATGAGCTGCATGCACATTGGGACTCTAAACATGTTACAGCGCCTCACACTGCTCTCCCCTGAGTTCTCATGGAGCCCCGTCTGACTGCAGACCGACGGGGAGCACATGGGAGAGGGAGGAGCGCGCCGACAAGATGCTCCGGCAACTACTCAGCGGTTCCTCTTAACAAGAAGAGTGCACCCTATATAGGGGCCAGCGAGGAGGAGAAGAGGGCGTCACGGAGTTCCCCTCTCAAGACGAACACTAACCTCTCTCTTGCGTCCGCCATTCCAAGACTCTTGTCCTGAGGAATCACCCCGCTCCAGACCCGGACGCCAGTACCCTCCAGGACCACCCCGAGCACACCAGAGCGCCTCTTCAACCCTCACCAAGCCCTTCCCTGCACCAGGGCTGTGTCCGTGTCCGTGTCCGTGTCCGCGCCACACTAGTGCATCACAGCTTGCTGCATGTGGGGCTGCGTAGCTGCAGATCAGTCAGAGCACCCATGCTGGCCCCTTTCCACCACTGAAAGTATCTACAACGGCATGTGAACATCAGAACGGGACCACAGAGCAATAGAGGAAGGTTGCCTGGTCTTGACTGGTTAGAGTTGTTTTGGCTGCACGAGGGGACCAACACAATATTAGGCGGAGGGTTTAATGTTATGGCTGATTAGTGTTCGAGTGACAGGTCCTGTAGACTGAAAGTTGCTCTCTCAGTAAAAAACATATAACAACAACAAACAGGCTCCCCAGAGCAAGAACGTAGATATCATCGCTGTCGCAACAAAACCTTCAATCTTCTGAAAGGGAATTAATTGCCGTGTTTGTCCCCGCATTGCCAAAGCAACACTCTCTTCTCTTCTGGAAAGGATTTACACTAGATTTTTGAACATTGCTATGGGAATTGTTTGCAGCCAGGAGAGTGTTAGTGGTCTCAGCTACTGATGTGTGATGATTAGCTCTGGATCACGAATGCCACTCATTCCAATGGCCTTGGATGGAGCTTGATTGCTCCAGATCTTGCAGTTCACCTTAATGCACCTTAAGCAGCTGAATTTACTCATAAATAATGTAGTTAATGAGTGATGAGGGATGATGATTTGATACCTGCGTACCTGCACTAAGCGCCAAACCAGGTTGGTGAGGGAGTGGAGGGTGGAGTGAAGATAAAGTTGATGAGGACAGATCTGAGGTCCTCTACTGAGACCAGTTCTGAGCCTGGGATATCAAAGGCCTGCGGTGCGTGTGTGGGTCTCTCTCTCTCTCTCTCTCACACACACACACACACACACACAGATACACAGATACACACACAGATTCAAACCACCGTGATGCTGCGTGCATGTGTGTGTGTGTGTGTGTTTGCTCTCTGTTCTGGGGGTGCAGGACTGTGATCCCAGCTGAGTTGTCACATCAGGGTCTGAGAGTCGGTGCGCCTCAGCAAAGGCAATGACCCAATTAACAACAAAGTCACCTCGCCGGGTGGCCAAACAAACCGCTTTAACGAGGAACAAAGGAGGAGGGAAGCTGCTCCACTTCCGTTTAGGTGAGGAGATAAAAACAACGTCCCCGTTTCCATGGCGAGAAAACACCCCCGCGCACAGCGTGAGCGGGCGCCTTTGTGTGCGCTACCTTCGCAGGAATTAGTCATAATTAACAAGGCTACTCAGGAGATTATTTTCTGGGCAAACATTTTAATTAAAACTGTTCCCTCTGTCGCGTGCATGCTATATTCCCACTTAGTGCCAATTTCCCCCTCTCTGTCCTCTAAAAGCAGAAAGACAGGAGAGCAGGGCCCAGATGGTGCCAAACGGCAAGAGAAGAGTGTGTGGGGTGGTGGGGAGGAGGGGGGGCTGTGTTTATTCTGATCGGATGTCTCCAGGCCCACACAATCAATTCATTTGCCCTCAGACATAGGACAGACGTAATCTCCTTCCTTCCTGGTTCGCATCTGCAGTACTAGGAGCTACAGATGGCATTACACCACTTCTTCCAATACCAGTACTGCGGACGGAGCCTTCAGTACAAGTCGATATTCCTACAGACCCGATTTTGTTTTCTTTAAAAATTACAAAGCTTTAATATGAAATTTAAAAGGCCATGGGATTTATGAAAGTTAACATGGTGCCAATGGTACCATGTTCAAACTGCTGAAAAAAAAAATCAAGCCAGCAAGGCTTACACTTACATGAAATGAAAAAAGAAAAAGAATCAGACACATCAAGTGGAATTTTTGGTGCAAAATTAGGCTAAAACTGAGGAAGTGTAATTCTACTATAACGGTTATTCATACTAAACAGTAAAATCAATCCTAAAGTTTTACTGTAATATTAGAATGAGCATTTTCCACTGACGATCAGATGAGTGCCATCTCTGATTTGAGCATCTCAGTATTGGGCTAATAATCAAAAGTAAGATTTGTTCTCATTTTTGAATGGGCGAGCGTGAGCTACTTATTTTAGGAGCCGGCTGGAGTTTCATATTGAAACACAATGTGCTACAATCGATTCTTTATTGGTTGTGAGAAACTGGTATACAAAGACAACTGCAATTTGTCCAGTTATATCACACACACTACAGACAAGAAGTTTGGGAACAACCTTGGATTAAAAAAAATTATTTGCTGCTATTTCAATCATTAGATATATTAGTCAATTCCAAAGTAACTGACTAATTTTAGTGTAATGTAACAATATACACTGTAAATGCAGTTTAATGGATGTGAAAGGTAACGTATGAGATTAATCAAAATAATCCCCCCTTGCCCTTTATCACAGCAGTACAGATCCACCACATCCATTCCAGCAATTTTCGGAATAACTTGTGCCCAAACACTCCCAGCACATTTTTAATCACGCAAACAGTTCTGTCTGATTTTCTGGAGCTCATTTGGAACTTGTGGGTCTCCAGCTCGTCACTGCAGCTCAATAAAAGAAAGATCTGGGGATTGGGGAGACAGGACATCATTCTTTAAACTTACTGCTTTTCTTTAGACTAGATATAATTTTAGCACAATTTTGCAGAATGCTTGGGATCACTATCCTGTTGAAGAATGAAATTTTGTCCAGTGATATGTAAATCAGAAGGAATTGTGTGCTGTGAAAGAATTGAGTGATACTTTTCTTTTTTCATGATCAACACAAAGTGAATGCCAGACCTGATTTGTCTCTTCGAAACCGAGTCTTAGCATATGGAAAAACAGCCAGTTACATTTGTTTTAAATATTTTTGAAAACTGTCTTACACTCCGAGGGTGGGCCCAAACTTCTGGCCTGTAGTGAATAAGAGCACGGGACCCAGGTGTTCTACCTTGCTGTACCACTGCTGACTCAGTGCTTTTCCAGAAACGCTCTGTAGGGCATGGTGGCCAGGGGACCACACTCACAATGATATAAAAAGATGCAAGTAAATCAAAAATGCATGTTGTCATTGTCAGGACAAATGTTAAAGTCCCAATTGTTGTTTACATTTAAAAAAAATCATGATGAACAGACCAATAAAAATGCCCCAGAATAATTCCAATTAGAAGACCAACAATCAGCGTCTTACCTTTTATTAACTTATCTGAATCTCTCTCATTTTTAAGGCAAATACACAATTTTTTTTGGCTAAAATGCCTTATTTTCCAGGGTTATTTTTGAAAATATGACGATAACAGAGCACCTTGACTATCTGACGTTCCATCTTAAAGTCTGGACTGCGTCATCCTTTTTAAACATTTAACCACGTTGCATCACTCGTCATTCAGTTGACACATTCGGCTTGCTTCTAATCTATAACAAATCTTTTCATTTTGTTGCTGTCTGTCAGAGCTAAGCCTCTGTCTATTCCAGACGAGGCCATGGCTGTAATAGGCTTTATCAGTGTAGGTCGCACCCAGGTTTGACTTTTAAAGGTGAGTACAATTTTACATGCCTCATGAAATATTAGATTCGGCTACTTCAGTGATGTTCAACCTCAGATACGCCATTGCTGATATGTGTGGCTGCTTGACTGGAATCAAGTCACCTTGTATGAAATAAGCAGGCATTAACATACACACTTCCATTTACATTTACATTAATGGCATATGGCAGACACTCTTATCGAGAGTGATCCATGTGGGTGCTTTGTAGTCTATAATGGAAACATCCCTCATATAAAACCCAGACTTTCATTAAGCGCAGCTAGCGTTTCCTGTGGTCACAAAGAACCACGTCGTACCTTGAACAAATGTTTTTCCGTTACAAATAGAGTGACCGGTACCCAAGTTGTACCCTTGCTGCTCGACGGCAGGGCTGAAAGTGGGTGGCAGCCGAGCCGACTGCATCACTGCTTTCTGATTGGTTGAAATGTTATCATAACAGCAGATGGACTTGTCGTTTATTGTCCACGCAAAAACACAACAATGGAGATACAAACCAACAACTGGGAAATCAACAAAGTACAAGCACGATTTTACCAGAGCTGGCAGTGTGTGGAATGGCTCTGACGTACATTTTCTGTATATGTAACTGCAACCTCAGTGTTGAAGAAAGTCTAATCAGAATGAACATCCAGTCGCAGGTGAATGGAAAGTAAAGTGTCTGTCTATAAAACACAACACATCAATGCCCTCTCGGATGACAGCGTATCATCATCCTCAGAGCTGCTGAGAGTTTGGGGCCGGCTGTCGGAGTTTACCGTGCCTGAGCTATAAATGTAGCGAGACCTGGCTGGGAGCTGAAAGCAATTAGAGGCGGTGGAAATGAACCTGTCACCGCGTATACCCATGAGCCTCGTCAAAAACTCAATGAGGAAAATTTGACTGCCAGGCACAAAGTTTGTTAAAGTCCTTGATGGATACAAGTATTTTTTTTTTTGTTGCTTTCAACTTTTTTTAATAATCTTCCAGGAGCCTTAATAGTTATTGCGGTAAAATCACTGCGATCTCACTTTCTATCTGTCTCTCTCTCTCTCTCTCTCTCTCTCGCTTTTTCTCTCCTCTGTTTTTCTTTCTCTCTCTCTCTTTCTCACTATCTCGTTCTCTCTCTCTCTCCCTCTCTCTCTCTCTCTCTTTCTCTCTCTCTCTTTCTCACTATCTCGTTCTCTCTCTCTCCCTCCCTCTCCCTCTCTCTCCCTCTCTCTCTCTCTCTCTCTCTCTCTCTCTTTCGCCCTTTCTGATTCTTTTTGTCTCTCTCGCTTTCTCTTTTTTTCTCTTCCTTTCCCTCTCTCTTTCTCCTTCTCTTTCTTATTCTCTCTCCCTCTCTCTCTTTCTTACTTTCTGATTCTCTCTTTCTGTCTCTCTCTTTCTCTCTTCCTTTCCCTCTTTCTCTTTCTCCCTCTCTGTCTCGTTCTGTATTTCTTTCTCTCTCTTTTTCCCCCTCGCGCTCATTCTTTCTTTTTCTCTCTTTCTTTCTCTCATTATCCTTCTCTTTTTCTTTCTGCCTCTTTCTTTCTCTCTCTCTCTCTCTCTCTCTCTCTCTCTGTCCTTTTCTCTCTCTCTTTCTCCATTCCTGACTTATGTTCTTACCTTCTTTCCCTTTATTTACTTTCTCCCTCTCTGTATCTCTGTCTCTGCCTCTCTCTCTGTCTCTCTCTCCCTCTGGTTCTGGGTTTGCGCCTCTTGGTTGTAGTTAAACAGAGAGCCAGAGCTGATCTTTGCCTTCAGGTCGTTTCTGATGTTCAGAGTTAAAAGAAGCTCATGAGCCGGCGCACGTCAGCGAATGCTGCAGGCACCTGACCTCCTCACCTGCAGCGCCTGGCTTTCATCTCCTCAGCGCTCGCCACACGCCGGCCCGTTCCCCTGACACGCTCGGAACAGTGGGGGTAATCACCCAATTACACAAACAACAGTGACCCCATCAACCACGCTCATCAGGAAGAAAGTAAATGAGAGACAGAGATTTATCGTAGATCTGTGCATTTTAATCTCCATAACAAAGCACCGGAGGGAAACTTAACCCTTTAAACCCCTAAAACTTCCCGCAGGCCCACACTTCAGCTCCTGTTAGCTTTACACTCATACATTTTACTTTGTTTACTTGTTATCTTTAAGGCAAGTAATCCTCTTTTTAGGTGAAAACACCTTATTACTAGACTCTAGTAAGGGATGATAATAGAGCACCTTTACTGTCTGATGTCCCGTCTTTAAGTCTTGTCATCTCTTTACTGCCATGTTACACTCTAGTGCTTTATCATGGAGTGTACAAATACACAAATCTACAAAGAATCTCAATCTTTTAGTTTCTTTCTCTCTGGATGCTTGTAAATTTTACTCTCGCATGTTGGTTTGATAGTATTCACAAAAATGTTATAGCAGTTACTATAGCACTTACAATAGATTCATGAAAAAGTGAATTAAGCGTACATGGTGGAAAGGATGAGCATGATTTTCAAAGATAAATCAAAACGCTCAGTTTGACACATGGAAGATGCATCTCATCATAACTTGTATGAGGCATGGATCTAAAATGACTAATGTTACCCCCCACTCCCCAATACTGGCACAGATCAAACAGAAACACTGAAGTTAAAAATTGCTGTCTCCTCTCTCTCAGATTTGTTGCAGGAATTAAATGTATATTACATTTATATTAAAGGACTCTACAGTGTGGTCCAGTCTCGGTTGATGCATTCAGAAATAGAGTGATTGAATGAGATGACTAACTCTCAAGGTCATGAGTCACAGCACAAATATTAACCCTACCCTAATATTTCAGGTTTTTATTTATTGCCACAAATTAGGAGACATGAAGAGAGTAACATTTCAATCAGATTTGATTTGAACTGAAACCAGCCCTGTCAGTCTCCTGCAGCTGCTTTCTCTTCCTCTCCTTTCCTGTTCAGTAACACGTTCTTTAATGTTGAGTTGAGCTTTATAAAAAAACTCAAGGCTTAATGAGGTCAATTAGTTCTAAATTTTATTTGAACTGACCAAATGTTCTCACCTGACTGACCTTCAGCTACCTTAATTTCTGTATCCCTCTAGAGGTAGAGGAACTGAGGAATGTAAAATTGTGTCATGACATTAACTTTTTGTAAACAACAATCTAAGGCTACAACTGATGTGATTTTTTATACTGACGCGAGATATGTTGGCAAAAAAATTGTATTTCTATCAGTTTTGCCTTTTCACACTTTTACACACTGGATTTTCACCGTGGATGTAGCACTAAATCTACCTAGGCTTGTCACCTAGGTAGATTTAGTGCAACATTTCTGATCCACATGCGAGATCTACAAACATTTCATACAAATCAAGAAACAAGAAACAAAAACACATAAACAAGAGGTTATGGGTTTAACAAAAACAAGAACACAGAACAATATTAAGGGCAGGACGTAAACATGAGGCAAGCAAAAACACTGGGTATTTAACAGGAACATTACAAGAATAGAGACCAGTTGGATGGTAAAACACTGCTAGAATGTCATCAAAGATAATTATTGCCATTTTGTGTGAACAAAAGATTTGTTTTCTTTGAATTATTCAAATTCTGTAAACACTGCATCATTTCTCTTATTTGATGTTTTGTCATTTCCTTTAAAATTATGCCTTAAAGAACAATATTTTTTTTTTAAATGAGGAGAAATGCTGTCAGCAGTTCTTAATGGCTAGCTATAATTTGCCACAAATTAATTTGTTGCTTCCTCCTTCCGTGTCTGTTTCTGGTGGCCTAGTTGTTATGGAGTTCGCCCTGCAATCAGAAGGTTGTGGGTTCGAATCCCTGGAATGCTAGTGGCACCACTGCTCCCCGGGTGCCCCTCGTTAGTAGCAGCCCACTGCTTCACTCAGACTGCTTCACAATGGGTTAAATGCAGAGAAATATTTTCACGTTGTTCACACTGTATGCTGTGGATTGCTCACGCATGACTATGAGGGGGCCATTTTACTTTATTTACAGTTTTATTTACAAATTATACTTTTTCTCTCACTTTCACAGCACGTATAGCTCATTCACGGCAGCACTGCATTACAGCAGCAGCCTCATCCAGATCCTGGTGCCCTGCTCTGTATATCATGAATATGAAGATGTGATAGCATGATTTAATGATGAGGAAGGGATAAGGAATATGAGAAACATAAAACTTCCCTAAAACTGGCCAAGGAAAATCGCTGTTGTAAGTCTTGTGTTCAAGAGGTTAACCACCTAAAACTCCAGACCGCAAACAGGCTAAGATTTATTATTCATTCACTACATGTACTACAATGCAAACTGCCTGAGGTATTCATAGATCACATAAGTGTGTATTAAGTGTGTCCATCCTTCCATCCTTCCATCCTTCCATCCATCCATCCATTTATCCCAGCATCCATCCATCCATCCATCTGCCCATCCATCCATCCACGCAGCCATCCATCCATCCGTTCGTCCATTTGTCCACCCATCCATCCAAACATCCATCCATCCAACCATCCATCCATCCACCCATCCATCCATCCATCCATCCATCAAACCATCCAACCATTCATCCATCCATCCATCCACCCATCCATCCATCCGTCCATCCATCCACCCATCCATCCTCTGTCTAACCATGCATCCTCCATCCATCCCACCATGTGTCCATCCATCCCACCATCCATCCATCTAACTATCCATCCATCCATCCACCCATCCATCCTCCATCCATCCATCCCTCCATGCATGCATCCATCCCACCATACATCCATACATCCATTATCGGAACTGCTTATCCTAACCAGTCTCTTGAGGGCACTCTCCCAGCACTTGAAGGACAAAAAGCAGCGAAACACCTCGCACAGGTCGAAAACCGCCTAAAACGTTCAGTCTAAAGGTCAGCAATTGCAATTATGAGTTTTTTTTCTCTTTCCACTCGAAGAGTTCCCTGAATAGATTTTATGCAGCTCACTTACGATTAATGGGAAAACTTAAGGTCAAAATTCACTTAATATGCAGGTGACTAATGTCCACGTAAGGAGTTTAGTAGTACAGTAGACAGAATGAGTGTGTGGTTCTAACTGTGGTAATGGCCTGTGTAAGTGTCCCCCGTCCCTGAGGCCTGAGCGCACGTGCCATACGGAATGAGGAGCAGATACTAAATATACCCCCTGACTCCTGGGTAATCACGTCTCACCGTCGCCCAAAGAACTCCCATTTTAATTGAACTCTTATTAGGTCCGCCGCCAGAACGCCGCGAAAATGAGTGTCTCCTCCCAGATGTGCTGTCAGCTGCCACCATCCGCTCAACTCAACCCCCACACCACCACACCCTTCCCCACATTTACTGCAGAAATGGGGGCTCGCTCTTGAAACGAAAAGGGGGCCCCTGTGATTGGGCGCAGTCATGTGTTCCACCTCTATGTAGACATTGCCCGAGGAAGACGATCTCCTTTATCTTTCTCGCTGGTCTTTGTTTTCACACGTCCGCGTTTGATTCCCCGCTTCTTTAATTATCAGGGAAACAGCCTGGATGGGGAAGATGAGGGGGAATCCTTGGATCTTTGTAATAACTAACAGCCTCAGCCCTAACAATTGCACCTAACAAGCAGAACAATTACAGCAGCATTAAGTTAGCTTTGTGTCTCAGTCTGGGGAGAGGAAACCAGAGAGAGCGCAGGCAGAGGGCTTTTTCTTTTTTTTCTTTTTTTTTTGGGAAATAAAAGAAAAGATCAAATGAAAAGGAATTTATTAGAATAGCTATAAATAAGATTTCAGGCCCAAAAGTTCCTGAAATGTAAGCTAATTAGAAGTGCGTTAAAATCACAAAGGGAAAAGAAAGGGATATCTTGAACAATTAATGAGCTGAAAGATAGAGATCTCATCTAATCTCTCGCCGGCTATCGTGTTTCATCCCCTCATCATTCCCTTTGCGTGCATTCCCTTTGCTCTCCCTCTCTCTCTCTGTCTTTTTCTCTCTCTCTCTTTCTCACTTCCCCTCACTGATGCCAGGTTTCCATTAAGTGTTTTTTTTATGCTGGCTGGCTTCAGTCTCCACCTGGCACAATGCCAAACTGACAATGTGTGTGTGTGTGTGTGTGTGTGTGTGTGTGTTTGTGTGTGTGTTTCTGCATCTCTGTGAATGACCACAGGGCCGTCAGACCTCAAACACTTTCATGAGTGAAGCTGCCAGGGCCAATTAGTTGTCCGTAATTAAACAGGGACCAGGGCTAGAGGCCTGAATCTGTGACAGTATGTGTGTGTGTGTGTATGTGTGAGAGCGAGAGAGAGAGAAAGGGAGGAGTATGTGTTTGTGTGAGTGACACACACTCCTCGTCTTCCTCATCACAATATCAAGGTTTTGGAGCGAAACAGAATAAAGGCCTGGCCCCTGTAATCGTCAATATGACCAGGGTTTAGCACAGAGCGGGTGGGAGACACTACATAACCTCGCCTGTCACTACGAATTAGACGGCAGACACTCCAGAAGGACAGATAGAAAGAGAAAGACTGAAAGTAAGACATTGTGTTCCAGCTTGTGTCGAGGTACAGGAGTAATAGCTGAAGGGATGGGCAGTGTTACGATATGATGCTGCAACTGTAACAAATTACCCCACACTCCTCTTTTCTATGATAGGTTACAGTGTATAGAGTCTATTGTTTTTCCTACACTGCAAAAAAGAGGGCGGGAGAGAGAAGGGAGAAAGAGAGAGAGAGAAGGACAGAGAGGAGCGAGAGATAGAGCGGGAGAGAGAGAGACATAGAGAGAGAGGGAGAGAGAGAGAGAGTATAGAGTCTTGTTTCTTTTACATTGCAAAAAACATTTCTATTCTCCCATTCATGATCAAATCCACACAAGATAAATGACAGTGGGTGCTTTCAGATGGCATAGTATTACATATAATGTAATGTGGTGGTAGCTCAGTGGGTAGGATACTTGCCTCTGGACCAAGAGGTCATGGGTTCGAATCCTACCTTCAGCACAC